>CATIWR010294284.1:0-21130 GCA_949677035.1 Omphalea diandra
TTTTATCATAAAAAATTTCATTCTTTTCATAAAAAATAATAAATAAAACCAATAGAGATTTCTTTTCAACTGGGCAATCAAGTTCTAAGAAATGATGAATACCAATTTAATTAATTGACAAGTATAAAATGGATACATTTCAAATCGATCAAAAGTGAAGACATCAAGGAAGAGTAAAGATTACTCTTTGACCAACAAAAAATAAAAGAGAGAGTAAAGATTACAAAGCTACATATTAACAAAGTCAAAACTAAAGAATTAGAATCCATATGAACCTGGATACCAGGCTGTACTTATAACAAAAACACCCAATTCTTTATTGCTAAGGGCGAGGGAAATTTTCCCAACTATATTCTATATCACAAAATTGCATGACATGCTTGCTCCAAAGAAGCAGCATTCCGAGAGTTGCGCCAGACTTGCTTATATCAACATGATCAAGCAATCATGATTTTTACTCTCTGCTATGTACATCAGATCATGAATCATACTCATATATGTGGCCGTTAACTGTCTCATTTTACCACAGGCTTCTGTCTTGTCTTGCTAAATTGTACATCTCCATTAAGAACAGAGCTAACAAATCTCTCCACTTCTTCTGCAGTTATTTCGCACTCTAATCTAGCAAACTTCCCCTTCCGAGGTTTGTATGCCAATATTAACTTATCAGATGATTTGAATCCAGATTTCTCAAATGCATTTAAGAATGCTGGCTGCCTGTTAACGTCCAAGAGAGCATAGGAAATGGAGTCCCTGGAGCTAGATGCTGAATTCCTTTGCCTTGAAAATGACTTTTGAGAAACCTAAAAGCACAAATAATGCAGCAAACAAGAAAATTAGCTATGCACCATTTCTTCTATAAAGATTCTCAGGAAAGTAAAAGTACTTTCAGGATTAAGCCATCTCAACTTCGAAGGGTAACTAAACAAAAGCATAGTGCCATCTTGCAGAAACTGGATTTACATAATAGCACGCTGAACTATTATTATAACTTCAAACTAGCAGAACCAGCATATAACATGTAAACCATATACTCCAAAATATAAAATCTTGTAGCACCAGTTTTTAGCTGGAGACAGAAAAGGGTACCATTTAGGCCCAAATATTTTAAGTTTAGCCAAAGAATTTGATGAATTACAAGACAATACTGAAGTAACACAGTTGTCACAAAAATATAAGTCATCCCAACAAATTTTGGGCCTTTTTTCTTTTCCTTTTCTATTGGGGGGCGGGGAGAGCATCTTAATGCCAGGGTAATATGCTTATCGTTATAACATGGTAAAAAGTGAGAATAAAAAGACATGGGAGGGGAAATGCAGAAATGAAAAAGATTGTATGCATCTATCAACTTCCATGTTTCAGTTAAAGACAAGCTATAAAACCTGCCTTTTCTTCCATAAAACAATGCATGATATAACCATACAAGATAATTCGTACTTACCGTAGATAAGATGGATACAAGCTTTTCCCTTGCTTTTGAAGATCTGAAAGCACCTATGATGCAAACGGGATTTGATTCCCCACATAGAGCATCATAATTTGATTCTTTAAGTAAAGGTATTTTATCAACAAGATCATCCTGCTTTTTGGCCTGACTAGGAGCTGCCTTCTTATTCTTTTTCTCAAAACCATCAAGTACAGAACTTAGATCATGAATTGCAGATTGCAAATCTTTCACAGAGATCCCTGCTTTTAAGACATGTTTTTCCCCATTTGATAACCAACCAACTATAGCAGGAAGTGCATTAACACCCAATTTCTTTACCATTGGATCAGTAACATCATGAACCTAGATCAAAATTTACCATAATTATTCTCGGGAGATGAACAAATAAATACTTTTTTTTTTCACCATAAACGGAAAGCTTTTACTTACTTTTCCTAAAAATACACCATATCAATCCATCAAGGTCACAACTAGATATGTTTAGTTTGATATCAGAATAAACACTCATCATTATATTGGCCTTTTAGCACTAACAAAGTCTGGAAATGTATGAATATCATGCTTAAGACAAATAACTTTTTAGTATAAAAGCATATTTTGAGACAACTGTAAAGCAAACCAAGTAATCTTTAATCTTTGCCAACTGGCCTTTTAGCACACACAAAAATCAATATTCTTTGCAACAAAGTCTGAAAATGTATGAATATCATGTTTAAGATAAATAACTTTTTAGTATAAAGCATATTTCGAGATGACTGTAAAGCAAACCAGGTAATCTTTAATCTTTATCAACTGGCCTTTTAGCACACACAAAATCAATATTCTTTGCAACAATGTCTGAAAATGTATGAATATCATGCTTAAGATAAAATTAACTTTTTAGTATAAAAGCATATTTCAAGATGACTGTAAAGAAAACTAAGTAATCTTTAATCTTTGTCAACTGAAGAGGTTCAATAATACATGAATATATTAAGCTCATGATCGACCCATAACTTACCTCTGCATCATTGAGAATGAAGCGTTTATGATATAAGCCACTAAGGACACGCCAGATCACTGGTGTATCTTTTTTGGTGGAAAGAAGCAAAACTCTGGGAAAATTTTCCCTGCTACCAGAGGAAGACTCGAGATGTTTGAGATCAATCCGTCTTGAAAACCTTGGCAGATGCTCTTGACAAAAAATTTTCAAATTCTTAGCAACCAAATCACCATTGTACTCCACCAAAGAACCCCTATCACTTGTTTTGTATGAATATACAAATACCCTTGGCACTTTATGGAGATGTATGCCAAGCTCAGTACAAAAGGACTTCTCAGTTTCACAATTTATGCTTCCTACCTTAAGAGGGAAGAAAGATAGTGAGCATCTGAAATGCTTACTAGAAAATCGCATTATAAAGAGCAATAAGTTGCATAAGTACCTTTAGAGCTCCATGTAACGAATCAGCAACTTCCTGTAAGATTGATTCATGATAATGACTCCCCCTCAAAGAAGGAGAGTAAGATAGCAGAAGCCAAGTCATCCCTTGGTCAGCAATTTCTTTCTTAAAATCTTTAGAATTTATGGGCTTGGTGCTCTCAGGGGAGCTTCTAGACCCAAATTGGAATCTGGATTGAGACCTGGAAGAACCACTAAACCCACCAAACTGACCGCCAATATCACCCCCAAAAAAGCTGGAGAAAATATCATTCAGGCCAAAACCAAAAGAATTCTGATCACTAGAACCACCAAAAGAAAATGAGAATGATTTGGAACCTCCCTGCCCCCCCATGTTTTGCCATTCATCAGGTCTGAATTTAAACCGATTTTGCCCCTGTCCACCGCTCGTAAAATAAGTATAACGATCCTGGTCCCCAGGATCACCAGCACTAAATCCAGGATTACCCTTCTCATCTCCATATAGGTCATAATTTTTCCTCTTCTCATCATCTGATAGAATCTCATATGCTGATAAAACAAGAACATATCAGTCAAAACTATAACAAGAAGAGGATAGCAATTAGAAACTATGAAGAGAAAAGAAAACTAAGGACCAAGTTTTTGTCAATCTAATGATTGGTTTATAAAATCCTTATCTTCCTAAGAAAAAAATTATTTCATTACTGTAAACAATCAAGCAAGATCAAGTAACCAAAGATCCAAGTACTAAGAATAACTGAAAATTTATTAAATTGAATACTCAGTACAGATCGCATATGGATATCAATAGTGTTTCAGTAAGAAAATAAGTGAGCAGGTGATGAGACAGTTACCATTATTTATCTCAGCAAACTTTTCTTGAGCACCCTTATTTTTGTTCTTGTCAGGGTGATATTTAAGAGAAAGCCTACAAGAAGATAATTTCACCCAGTATGAGCAATTAAAGAAGATGCCATGCAAGATGTGGGGAAAAAATGCCATATAAAAATGTGGTGGGTCGCAGTTTTTGTCTATGCGTGCACATTGATATATATGATACAGATATCATGGCATACATGTGTGAAATACATCTTACCTATATAACTCCACAGCATCAGATGAGATAAAAATGCAACACAGAGTATATAAATGATCTGAGAATCCTGAATCAGCCTAAGAGATTCCCACAGATAAACCTTTTAAATTGACGTTCCAACCAAAACAAATATGCTTGAAACTGGCACATGCTATACAGCTGATATACAATGATGAACAGAAAGGGAAAAATGAACAAAAGAACATTGGATAGCCACATTTGTAGTCACATTATACAATCAGCCTAAGGATAGCCTCCTCTATAGAAGTACTCAATACAACACAATCGTCATCTCTGTATATCACCAACGCAAACACCACTACCTTCTTAAGTACTCTCACCATCATTAGCACTAAGAGTAGCTTAATCCAGTCAAGCAAAGGTACTAAGCCATACACTACTGTCCAAACCCGTGTAGGCTGGCTATCACTCTTATGCAACACCAATACCTTTTCAATGCCATGCCATACACAAAGAAAATAACAATCAAGCTTATGATAAATTTCAGAATTCAGACGCATAATCAATACATGCAACTGGAGTAGAAAGACACTACATGCAGAGTTCACAGAACAACAATGTCATAGTTTGTGATATGAGTGCAGAAATTGAAGGGGGAATGTACTTGTGGAAAGCTTTCTGTATTTCACGTTGACTTGCATTTCGCTCAACCCCGAGAACCTGGCATGAACACAAATAAGTTCCATAAAAGACTTGATAAAAATCTAAAGGCAATCACAAACAAAATATAGTGAACAAAGAGAACTATAGCTTCGCAACAATACACTTCTTTAAAATCAGGGGTTTATCACAATTCGAGACTGTCACAACCTCACAGGAAGGGTCATTACTTGGTGACCCTGCAAGGGTAGAAACGCTGGGAATGCAACAATTTATACAAAATGCTCAAAGATAGGGTTGTATCTATATTCTCCAGTATGAACTGAATTGAAATGAATTCTGTAAATAGAATTCAATTAGTAATATATTTCCTCTGTTTGAAATAAATTTTAAAACGGTAGAATCCAATTGAACAACAGGGGAATTGAATTCAATTTCTTTTTTTTTTTAAGTTGAAAGAATTGAATTCTATCTCCAAACAAGAGATATAGCAAAACAGAACTCAATTCATTCCAATTCTTCCAAAATTTGAGAGCCCAAACAGGTGGTTAGGACAGTAGTAGCCATTATATTCAAATTTCAAAACTTTAACGCAATTTTGGTTCTATAATCGATGCAGTTTCTATTTTCAGCACCATTCAGCTAGCTACTTTTGCATTCTCCAATTTCAAACCTCGTTCTTTATAACCCACTTTGTTATCGTCAATTCTTTAACAAAATTTCCTTTATCCCGAAATCAAAATTAACAGAATCACAAGAAAACCAAAGAAATTTTTGTTTCAACATAATCAAAAAGGAAAAAGAAAGAGGCTGATTGAACTTACTTTGTAAGGGTCAATGGTTTTTGCCTCTCCAATTAACAGAACCAAAGATAAAACAATAGCTATCGACAATGTGAAACGCACCTTCATCTTCTTAATCTGTAAAAAGCGAGCTTGTGTTGGGTTAGTTTAGGAATTGTAAACATCGAGGAAGTATTGTATGAGGAAACGAGGGAGATTGAATTCGAGAGGAGCGCATTAATGGTTTCACGGAGCTGACGAAAACTCCAGGTGCTTCACGTATTAGGCCGTTATGTGCACGTGGCGTACTGGTGTAATCCCACGTGAAGTGACCAATAGGATTGTTTATTTTAGAATCATTTGGCTTTTGTTCAGGTGACACGCGTGCCTTGTCGATGTGGTTAGGGCTCTAGTTTAAAGCTAGCCCAGATGCCCAATACTTGAGTGTTTAGGCCGCACTGGGCTCGCAATGCCCAAAATACTAACCATCTTTCTTTTTTTTTTTTTTTTTTTGGAAAGGAAGAAAAATATAATTACAAAAACGAAACTCAGAATTTATAAGTCACAGTCTGCTTGCCCTTATTATTCTAGAGAATATCTTTCTATTAGATCAATTTTTTTTAGAAAAGTGCAATAGCTACTTAAATTTTTTCCAAATCTGCCAGCCTTAATACCTCTTCCCACCATTGAACCAAAGAATGAATAGAAACTCTATTGATTCCTAGTGATGTTGTGAGACTTGCCACAAGTATTGGTCCAATTGGGTCATTCAAGTCAAGGTGGTTGGTTTGGCTGTAACTGATTTGGCTCTTGTAAGACAACCATGGTGAGAATAGATTCCAGTCGGTGACTGAAAACTCATTTCAATGTTTAAGTCAATTATTAGCTAAGGGAAAGACTGAGTGAATGTAAGATGTGAGAAATATCTGGTGAGATCTTTTACACTGGTGAGATCTTTTATATAGGAGTGGTTTGTTTTCTTGTTGGAGCAGGCTGACATTCTTTCTAGATTAGTAGTATAACTTCTTGATGAGGACTAACTTCTTGATGAAGAGTCCTAACTTCCTAATGAGGAAGAGTCATGGATTAAGAGTCTTTGCGTGGTCGAGCCATGTTGGTTTATGGGCCTATGAATCGTAATATGAACAGAACTGATAAGGATGACTTGGGCTCTGCGCACAAATGGGCTTAGGCCTTATTTACTTAGGCACTACCACATGTCCTCCCTCCTAGCCTGAATCAATTTACGTCTTAGAAGTAGAAATGCAGAGTAATTGGGTTAAGCATCTAGGTTGAAGATGTCGAGCTAATTTGCAGCAGAGTGGCTCAAGCTGGGTAGATAAGGATTAAAAAGGGAATTTTAAATTTTAAAAATGCAAGAATCAAAATGTCTTGCCAATGGAGGTGCCATATGTCATATGATTATGCTGCATTGGGTGAATCACATTGATTGATGTAATATCCATCGGTAGATGGATGGACGACTTATGTTGTTCAACCAGTTCAGTTTCCTTTATAAGGACAATAAATAGGGGATTAAGCAATTCATTCTTTTATTTGCACTTATTGTTGCCCTTTGCAATTTACGCATTTTCTTTAGTTTTGGAGAAAGAAAAAGAGGCTAGAGAAGATCACATTTGCGTTTGAAGATTTTCATTTTCGATTTATGGAAGGTTAGTTATGGGTTTCTTTTTTCTTCATTTTCTTTTATTTTTCTTTTTGATAGGCCATTACTATGGATCATTGAGATGAGACTTCATCTTCTTTCTACATCGAGGATTTGACCATTCCTGAGGCATATGAGCAGTATGCAAAATTTGGGTTCAAGATCGCAAAAAGAGGAAACTAAAGCAGCAGAGGAGGTTGATAAAGGGAAGGATGAGGTTAAAGTTGGTATGAGTGGACAAACTATTAAGGGTGAAGTAAGGCATACCAAGCTAGTGGAAATGGCCCCTAAGCTAGAACCCATCAAGGTTCAAAGAGTCAATCCTTAAGTCATACATATTTCTAGTAGACTAGCTCAAAGGGATTTGCTCAAGATAAAGAGATAATATAACATCCCAAACAATTTCACCTTCAATGTGCCTGAACTAGGAATGAGGGTTTTCTTTGTATTGCCACTGAACCAATTTATGTTATACAAAGAAGACCTAAAGATCGGGCTGAGGTTGCCCTAACCATGTCTCTGTAACAAGTATTAGTTGTCTACAATGTAGCCTCATCTCAACTCAGTCCCAACACCCTTAGAATACTTATAGGGATGTTTCTGCTGACCTAGGAGAAGAAGTTGCCTTTTACCGTTAGAATATTTAGATATGTATATTCGCTATTAGATCCTTTGGGTGAGGATCATTGTCATGTCTCATCCCACTCAGGAATCAAACTATTTACTAATTACACTTCATGGACAAAGGGATGAAAACATAAGTACTTCATAGTCACCTATGCTAAGGACATCTTTTTCCTATCAAGGTGGATGGTGAAAGGGGAACGAAACACTGATATCGAGCTCTTTCCTCGGAATGAGGCGTTGGTCGAGTAAATTCAATTGAAGGATTTTATTGATTTGACTCAATTGATGAACAAGTATTACCATATAGCCAAGCTTACGAGTAAAAAGATTTTTAGTACCTATTATAGCTTCAAGTAATGTTATTAAATACTTTCTTATCTTATAAATATGTATTATAAAGCAATTCAAGAAGAGATAGAGTGCCAAAAGGCAATTCGAGCAGCCACAAAAAGGAACCAGAGGAAGAGAGTGGCTTTTAAGAAGCATCTTATTGTGGAGGCTATTCTAAAATCTCTAGGTCGATACATACCTGAGCCTTTTATTATTTCGCCCATTCACTCAGAACTTGTCAAGGACCCAATAGCTATCGAAGCGCCTCTTTTAAAGAAACCTCATATAGAAGAGGTGGAGTCAAACTCAAAATCAAAATAGCTCATGCTTCCCAAAAACCTAAGTCGATACCCTAACCTTCAAAGTTATTTGAAGGAAAAGTATGAGGAATGTTCACTATCCCATTCCATAGTCAATAAAACTTTGGTGAGGATCTATATTCTCCTCAAGAAAAACAACAGTTCAAGTGGTTGATTGACAAACAACTAGCAAATTGGGTGATAATTCATAGTTTCAAGGTGAGCTTTTCAAGTGAGATACGAAAATGAAAGACCCAAGTGTTAGTTCTTAATTGATTCATGATTATTTTGTACAAGCGGCAGTAGGTGGATCGAAGCTAAGTTAGTGCATTAAGGCTACACTCAATTGACGACAACTTGAGATAAGTTGACTGCTTTTACCAAAGAGCATCGAGATGCTATAAAGCAGGTTGAGTAGTCCATAAATACTCTTGCCTCCATGAAGAATTCTTTGGGCATTATCAAAGTGAAGGCCTCCGAGCTATAAGCTGCGCTGGAGGGTGAATTAAATATGAGTGCTAAGCTACTCATTGAAATGGAATCATGGAAGAAGAAAAAAGAAGAAGCTCAGTCTCTTGCCACTAAAGAGATGTCTCAGATTTGTTTGGGCTACAACGTTATTATTAGGAGTGAACCTGTGAAGGTATATTCAAGCCTAAACTTTCAATTTGTATGTGACATCATCCCCTAGTGCAACCCCATCTCAGTCTGAAAAAGAAGAGAAAGAAGAGGAAGTATAAGAGAAAGAGGTAGGGGAAAATGATGTAAAGGAAAAGGTGTAGAAGGATGAGCCAAGGGAATAGATTTTAGGATAATTTGTGATCCCAAGCTCACCTCTGCTTTTGTAAAACATGCGTTAAAATTGAATGAAATTTTTTTTATTTCATGCTTTCTCTCTTTTTTTAATCGAGGCAAGTAGTTATCTTTAATAATATTAACATAATAAGATGATAATAGAAAAATAATTTAATAATTCAAATGGCTACATCTTCACACACTTGGATTTAACCATGATTCTGAGTTTGGTATAAAATTGTTTTCCTTTATACAACCAATTGGCATCTACCTCTTGCGATGCTTAAGGTTCATTTGGCACATGCCTTAAGATTTTGTATTATACAAGGTCAATTAGCTCATCACACTTTATTTCTGATGCCCGAGATTTGTTAGCCTGATGTGCATCATAAGATTAAATCTTCACTATGTACGAGATTTATTAGCTCGGTACATGTTTCCTGTGGTGTGCAAGATTTATTAACTCATTGCATGTTTTTGCATTGCACAAGGTTTATTAGCTTGGTGAATGTTTTCACTGCTTTAATGATGTATAAAGTGAATTGGTTGGATACATTTTCTTCATAAATGGATGGGTTAAGGCCTTTTCGTGATGTACGAGTGTAGTTGGCTCAGTACATGCATTTCATATTAGCTTGATATATTTGTAGTAAGATTAATTTACAAGGTGAATTAGCTTGTTACCTTTTTAAAGTACCAAAAATTTGAAGAGAATCAATCGTGTAAGACACAAATTTTTTATGTAGTTCGAAAAATTTGTTGCATCTATAGGAGGTTTTGTTTTGCTTTTTATTTGAAAGAGAACATTGGTTGTAACAAAAGAGGGGCAACAAAAGATGTTTAAATAAAATATTTTTTGAGTGTTTTTGTGTTCTAGGTGTGAGGCAAAGGTTTTCCTTCCATAATCTCTAATTTGTATGTTACAGGCCTTATTGTCTTAAGCACTTTGTATGGTCCTTCCTACTTAGCACCAAGCTTACTTATTTTGGCCTCTCCTCGAGCTTTATTAACTCTTCTAAGCCATAGATCTCCTTCTTTAAGGGCCCAATTTTTTATTCTTCTATTATGGAACTAAGCCACTCTATACTAGTATGCAGTGACTCATATGATAGCCTTTTTTCATTTCTCTATTAAGAGGAGTTCTTCCTTATTTCTACAGGGATTACTGCCTTTGTTCCATATGCTAAAGAAAAAGGTGTTCGACCTATTATTATCATTGTGGTCATTTAAAAGGCCAATAAGATGTGGTTTAGCTGATTTGTTCAAGTGTCTCTTGCATTATCCAACCTTTTCTTGATCTCCTATAAGATTGTCTTGTTAATTACCTCAGTTATCCCATTTGTCTACAAATGAGCTACAAAGGTGAATCGAAGGTCAATAGCCTTGTCAATATAATAAAAGCGAAAACTGATCACTGTCGAATTACTTTTCATTATCTATAATCAGTATCTTTAAGATGTCAAACCAATAAATTATGTTCCTTTTGAAGAAGTCCAGTCTCCTTGTTGAAGTGATGGTAGCTAGAGCCTCTGCTTCGACCCATTTGGAGAAGTGATATATGACAACTATTACAAACTTCTTTTGGCTTAGTGCTTCCAAAAAAGGGCTGAACATGTCAATTCTCCATCGAGAAAAAGGGTATGTTGAGCCAATGGGCTACTGCTCAGTCGTAAGTTTTCTGAGGACTAGTGCGTGTCTTTAGCAGATGTCACATTTTTAAACCAGCTCTTTAGTATCTTTGAATATGGTGGCCTAAAAAATCTTGATAAGATTGCTTTTCAAGTTAGAGTACCAGCAACTTCATGAGCTCCACAGATGCCTTTGTAAATTTCTTTGAGCACATAGTTCCCAACTTCAGGGGAAACGCACCTAAGCCAAGGTTGGCTATAAAACCATTTGTATAAGATGCCATCCTTTTTAGAATACTCAGTAGCTTTATTGATAATAGTTCAAGCCTCTTTTTGATTGGTAGGGAGCTGTATGTGTTTTAAATATCTAACGAGGAGGCTAATCTAATTGTCTCCCTCAGCTATGACAATTATATTTATTACCTAAAGGGTGTTGGGCTGCAACCTTTCTTTTAGTAATACTCTTTTAAGCAAGGTTGCTTAGGAAGAGGTAACTAGTTTAGCTAAGATATTTGCTTCTTCATTATCATCTCGAGAGATTTGCTCTAGCCTCCAACTCCTTTTTTTTATTTCTATGCTCGTTAAGAGAAGCTTGACATGCTTGACATATTAGAGTATAGTAGGGTCTTTAATGATGTATTAGCTAAAGAGTTGTTAGATTGTTAGTCACAAATCATTGTGTATGGAGAGGTTTTCAGCTCAAATTTCCTAAGTCAGTTGTAACCCAATAATTAGGGCTTCATATTATGTCACATTGTTAATAGCTCGAAATTTTAGTTTGATGGCATACTTGAAAGTGATTTTGTTTGGGCCTTGTAAGACTATTTTAGCTTATATCCCTTTAGCACTGGAGGCCCCATCTACATACAGTTTCCATTCTTTTGTCTTAGTCTATTCTGATTTTAGCTCTACTCCTGTTAGCTTGATCATAAAATCTGTTAAAACTTAAGCCTTTATTGCTTGCCTAGGCTTAAATTTGATATCAAACTCTTGAAGCCAAACTAGCCACTCAGTTATTCTCCCTAAAGTTTCTACTTTCTATAAAATCTTGCACAGAGTTTGGTCTGTGCGGACAATTATGGTGTGAGCTTAAAAGTAATTCTCAGTTTGATGGTTGACCTAACTAGTGTATATGCTAATTTTTTTAGTAATGGATAATTCAACTCGACTCCTTTTAACACCATGCAAACATAAGAAATGTTGTTCTCCTTTTTCTTCTCTAATTAGCATCAAGGTTATAATTTCTTTGGTTACTGCTAAGAACATGAAAAGAGGCTCGTCTTGTTGGGGGCGACTAAGCAAGGGAGGTGATCCGAGGAGGGTCTTTAATTCTTCAAAAGGTTTTTGACCCTCATTGTTCCAAATGAACTTTTTCAAATCTCTTAATACTTTATAAAAGGGAAAACAACATCTAGCTAATGATGATATAAATCTTTTTAAGGCTGTAATCATTCCATTATGCTTTTGGCCTCATTGATCATCTTAGGTGGTTGCATATCAAGAATGATTTGGATCTTTTTAGGGTTGGCCTCTATTCCCCTTTGTGATATCATGAAGTCGAGGAACTTACCTTCTCGAAACCCAAAGGTGTACTTTTTCAAGTTGAGTTTTGTGTTGTACTGATTAAATATCTTAAAGGCTTATCACAGATCCCTTATATGGTCTTCAGCTTTATATCTTTTCACTATCATATAGTCTATATACATTTATACTATTTTGCCAATTTTTTCCTTAAACATATAATTGATAAGCCTTTGGTAGGTGGCACCCACATTTTTAAAACTAAAGGGTATAACTTTATAGTAGTAAGTGCCCTCATACGTGATGAAGTTTTTCTTCTCTTCGTCCAGAACAAGCATCTTGATCTAGTGGTACCCCATAGATGCATCAATGAAGTTGTACAACTCATATCCAGCAATGGAGTCTACCAATTAGTTAATATTGGGTAGAGGATAATTATCTTTTGCGTAAGCTTTATTAAGGTCTATAAAGTCTACATACATCCTTCACTTTTTGTTTGACTTTCTTACCAGCACAACGTTTTCTAACCAGTCTGAATATTATACTTTCTAGATAAATCCATCATGCAATAGCTTATATACCTCTTCAAAAATGACCTTTTATCATTTAGGCATATGGTTCCTTCTTTTTTGTCTGACTGGCTTTATTGAGCTATCGAGGTTAAGCTTATGGACAATGATCGAAAGGACAATCCTAGTGATATTCGATAGGAACTAGGCGAATATATATAGGGTTTCAAGTAGAGTCGAGCTTATGTCTTTTTCTATGGGGTTGATAAGCTCTATTTCAATGTAGAAGGTTAGCTCGTCGCTAGTTGGTAGAGTTTTTACGTTCGGTGCAAGTTCAACATTCTTTGGGGTATCCTCGGGGACAAAGTCAAGTGGTTCAAAAGATGTGACATAGTTTACCTCCCTGAGAATATTTATGTAAGTTTCACAGGCCATCTTCTGATCTCCCCTAACTATTGTTACACCTTTCTCTGTAAGAATATTCATCATAAGGTACCCGATACAGGTGCAAGCTGTAGTGTGATACAGGATTGGCCTTTCAACAATGGCATTGAATGCAAAAGGAATGTTTATAATCATTCACACGACTTTGATCTTCTTCCTGATCTCTTTAAACTTCTTTGTGATCTTCATGTCTCTCAATTTTATGCTTAGCTTGATAGAGCCTATCACATCTACTTTAGTTCCTCCCAAACTGGTCAAATGGGTTCAAACTAGTCACAACTTCTTGAAGTCTAAGTGTTTTAAAAGCTTTCATAGTCATCATGCTGACCGAGTTACCATCATTTACTAGGATTTTCTTGACTAAGAAATTTTTTATTTGGCCTTGGACTACCAGAGCATCTGGATGAGGGCGCACTTAGCTTTTGGTCACCATCGGCTAAGGAGAAAGTGATGGGGCAGAACATTGGTTCTTCCATATTCTCTTTATTATTTACTGAGCAAACTTCATGAATCTATCTTTTCCTTGCAGTAGAGTTATCTCTTCCTATGACTCCTCTAACTAAAACATTGATTGTCCTAGCATATTGCTTGTTGTTGGGTCTTTTATTTCAGTGTTCGTCTTTCTACTAGGGGTTCCTGCCTGTTCTCCTTTAGAGTTATCCATTTCTTAAATTAGTTCATCTACCAATCTTTCAATTTCATTTTTCAAATCTCTACACTATTCATTGTCATGTCCATTATCCCTATGAAAACTGTAGTACCTATCTTTATTTTTATGGTCAAACCCTTTAGTGGCTAAGTAAAATTGATGTTTTCTCTTGATCTTTTGATTTAGTAAAGGACTTCATTTTTACTGGTTGTGAGTAGTGTATAATATCGAGCTGAGCTGCTGCTTGAATCATTAGTTCTCGATCATGGTCTCTCATGTCTAGCTCGATTTCTATCATTCATGCTTTCTCCTTGCCCCTTTTTTCCTTTTTCTTGTATAGAATATGTGAGTAATTTCGTAAGTTATCATCTAGGCAGATGAATATGTTACTTCTTTCCATCAACTCATAAAATTTTTTAGGAGGATCAATATTGAGAGAGTCAAATAGCCTTCGATTTTTCCAGTTTCTGATCATTACATCAATTGTCACTTCATGGTAGATGTTATTTACTTGTATAGTTACCTTATTGAACTTAGTCAGGTAATCTCGTAATGGCTCCTTTTGTTCTCTAACAACCTCATGTAAATTAGAAAAGATCTTTACTTACGGAATGACTGACACAGATAGAGTTGCAAAACATTGAAAAAGCTGTGTGAAACTGTGAATGAAGTTGGGAGCTAAGTCTTAATATCAATCTCGTGCTACTCCTTCCAGGATGGTAGGAAAAATCTTATATAAAAGAGTGTTAAAGCAGTTGTAAAGCTCTAGCCTAGATATGAACTTATAAAGGTGGCTCTAAAGATATATTATTCTGTTGTAGTTGTTAATTAGCGACAACTTGAATTTGTTGGGCACCAGTTCATGCCTTACTTCTTCGGCTAAAGGATTATGGTCATAAGAATAATAGTTAAGGGCAAAGTGTTTCTTACCTTATGTTCGTTTAATAGCTTTTATGACTTTCTTTTCAAGGGCCTCATCATCCAGTACATGTTCTCCATTCACGTAGCTTGACTCTTTATGGGCTTATATGAGGACTCTCCCACGTCATTGTATGTATTTAAACGCTTAGTCTTGCTATCATCTTGGACTAGAGCATCGACTATTCTTGCCGAGCTAGTAAGGGTGGTGGCCTTGGTAGTTCAGCAGTTATAGTTGGGGGCAATCAGTGGTTCCTTCCGCGTAAGCCCTTATTCAGTTCATTTTAGCATTACTGCAAAATTCACATATACAATGGCTAGTTAGGCGATTGTTTGAGGATCGTGGTTTGGAGTGTTAATAAGGCTAAAGGCTTAGTTTTCTTATATCGATGAAGAAGTGAGGGTTGGAAGCTACGTTATGGGTGTGATGTCCAAAATTTTGGATTGATTATGGGTTTGTGGGGTTTTGGGGTCGTTGGAAAAGGCTATGGCTAAAAATTTATAATGTTTATAATAAGTCCACACTCATTGTACTAATGATGTTATAGGACTTATTATAGGTATTGGTTCAGCTCGGTCTTTCAGGTCAAGGTGGTTGGTTTAGCTACTATTTATCCAGCTCTTGTAAGACAACCAAAGTAGGAAGAGACTTTGGTCAGTGACCGAAAACTCACTTCGATGCTTAAGTTAGTCATTATCTATGGAAAAAATGAGTGAATGTAAGATGTGTGAAATATCTGGTGAAACCCTTTCTATAGGTGTGGTTTGTTTCCTTATCAGAACATGCTTAAATTCTTTCCTGATTAGAAGTATAACTTCCTGGTGATGAGTCTTAACTTCTTAATAAGGATGAGCTATGGACTGAAAGTCTTTGTGTGGGTTGAGCCATGCTGGCCTCTAGAACTATGAATCATAATATGAATTGAATCGATAAGGCCGATTTGGGCTCTATGAATAGCCAAACTTAGGCCCTATACACTTAAGTATTACCACCTAGTGAAGAGATCGTTCAAGCATTAGCTGCAACGGGTAAGTGACAAGAACATGTAGTACATCTTCTATAGTTCTTTTAAAAGTCAAGCATAAATCTAAAAAATTTAACAAACTTAGACTACAAGGCTTTCATAATGGGAAGATAATTCAAACAAGTTTATCACACCATGTTCTTAACTTTAGGTGGATCTGTAAATTCCATAACTTTCACACCTAATACCAATAAAATAATGATGAACATCATAACTATTATTAAGGAAAAAGCAATACCCACTCTTAACAAAATATATGCCTTTATTATCCTAACACCATTGTCATTGATCAAATTTGTCATAAATGCTAAGAGGAATATTCAAAATGATAGCATAGCCATGTTATTGAAGATGTCCTTAACCAAATCTATATCCTAATTATGACTATCCACACTTTTTAAAGATTAAACAGTGGCATGCTCTAATCCATTGACTAAGGATGTCTCCATAAATGGGTTGTTAACATTAAGCAACTAAGGAGTTCCCTAGATTTTCACACTACTACTTAAACCAATAGTCCATCTAACCCCATCATAAATAAAAGGATGGGCAGCCACAATGCTACGCCATATTAACTTACATTAGAACCCATTTTTGCCTTTAAGAAAGAACAACTCTAAAAGTAACTAACCTTAAAGATTTTAGTAAAATTGAATCTAAATTGGTTAGGATACACCAGGCTTGCTTTCCTAAGGATGATAGATTAAACTTATGCAATTTTTTAAATCCTAATCCACCAAATTTCCAAAAACCATAAAGTTTTTCCTAACACATCTAACTAATACCTTTACTACCTCCAATGTTTCTATTAAAAGGAGCTCATCATTCTTTCAAGCTTTTCACAATATCTTAGGAATCAAAAACATATTCATAGCATAGTCGGTACAGTTTCAACCATAGACTTGAGTAAAATCTTATTGCCTACATGAGAAAGGCTTTTCTTCTTCTAGCCATTCAACTTTTGACACACTTTTTCTTTTAAGAATGAGAATATCTCTTTTTTGTTCCACCCTAAAAGAAGTCGCAAATGCTTATCTTGGTTATTTGTATGATGAATTTTTGGAAAAGCAGAAGTATCTTTAACCATATACTCAAGTATACTTAAGCCAAACAAAATAGAGACCTTTTAAAAATTTGTCATATGCTTGGAAGCCTTTTTATACACACTCAACACTTTTTAATTTTTTTACCACTTTTTTTTCTTAGCTATGTCATAAATGAAAAATAAGTGAGAAACCATCATGACTAATCTAGCAACTTTACACCCATTAAGCAATCCTTTGTACATATAATTTTATAGAAGAATGGAATGTCGTTTAACACAAATAATGAAAAGATATGTAAGAGAGGGTCTTCTTATTACAACCTATGTTTGGGGATAATAGGCCCCAAATCATAACCATTCACATCAACAATATACTCAATTGATGCAAAACACATCATGATTAAGTCAACCCACTTTTTACTAAAGCCAAGTCAATTCATTATATTCTTAAGGAACTTTTGTTCAATGCGTCGTAAGCTTTAGACATATCGATCTTAAAAGATGTGTAACAATATTTTCCTTATGTCTTCCTTTCAAAAAAATGACCAACTCAAAAAAGCAACAAAAATATTATTAGTTATAAGCCTTCTTGTCACAAATGTGTTTTAAGAATTTAAAAGTATATTAGGCAATAGTGGCAAAACCAAGGGAGGCTAGCATGGGTTGAAGCCCCTCTAGTTGTAGGTGATGTTGTAATAGCTTGTGTGTATACAAGAATAGTTGATTTATTTAAATTCCATATTAGAAAAAGATGAAAATCTATAATAAAATGTAAGGTTGAATAGAACTTGCTTAATTGATTTGGGTGAGGAAAAGTTTGGAGAAAAAATGAATAAAATTTGTTTAGTTATGAAATTTATATATATAAGTGATATATATGAATATTTAATAGTCTATGATGGAACTTGGCAGTGCTCATCATAATTATATAATTATATAATATTATAATACTATTTTAATTATTTATTAAAATCAAATCAATAAAGGTTGTTAGGAAATACTGGCAGGGCTAAACTTAGCTTGGATAAAGGAGATATTAGGATTAATGCAGTTTATGTTGCTTCAGAAATTGATAAGGTGTAGGTATGAGTTGCAGTAGTGGCACTCCAAGGTAGTTGATAATGTTAAGGAAAAGATTGATAAGTTGATAGATCAGGTTAGAAACTTGCAAAAAGATGTGGAAAGAAGGTTGTTTGCTGAGTTAGACCACCAATGAAAACTAGAAGAATTGTATTGACAACCAAGGTCTAGAATTCAGTGGCTAAAAGTGAATGATGACTACAATTCTAAGTTCTTCCATGTTGTTATAACATAGGGGATAAGAGGAAATCAAATCCTATGACTAAAAATGACTAATAATAAGTGTCTATATAGCTAGAATGAAATCTAGGAGGAAGTTCTCCATCACTTTTAAAATCTTTATACTATTGAGGGTACTAGAGACATGGTAAAAGTGATAGATTGTTTAGAACCTGTAATATCTGTTAAGAATAATAATAGATTAACAAGGCCAATATCTAAGGAGGAGATTGAGAGGGTAGTATTTCGCATAGGGCAATTAAGGCTCCTAGGCCTGATGGTTTCCCTACTGTGTTCTACCATAAATTTTGGCCTGTTATAAAATATGAGGTATTCCTCATTGTTCAATAGTTTGTTAATTTAAAATTTATTCTTAAAAGCTTAAATAAAACCTCCATTGTACTTATGTATAAAACTTCAAATCCTATGTCTTTAAACCAATATAGGCCTATAAGTCCTTGTAATATTAGTTATAAGGTCATTACAAAGGTCCTGGAAAATCAAACCTCTTTTTAACACTCTTATTCTTGATAATTAGACAATTTTGTACTTGGTAGACTTATTCAAGATAATATCTTAATTATGCATGAAATTTTACATGTCTTGAAGAAACATTTTAACTCTGATAATGCAAAATAGGTGATTAAACTTGATATTACTAAACCTTATGATAACGTCCACTAGTTTTTTTAGAAGAAATGCTTTAAAAGATAGTGTTTGGTGGTGATTATTTAGCTTATTATGCAATGTGTTACAATAGTGGAGTATAATGTGATTCTCAATGGTAGACCTTCTAATTGTTTTTAAGCCTTTTAGGAGATTAAGACAAAGAGACCTACTATCCCCTTATTTATTCTTGTTAGTGGCTAATTGCTTCTCAACTTTCTTACATCGGAAAGTATCCTTAAATTGGTTTAGGGAGATCAAGTTTAGTAAGAGATGCCCCCTTTAACTCATTTTAAAGTTTGTTGATTATGTAATTCCTTTTTCTCATGTAAGGAAAACTAATGTAGTAAATATTAAGATGATGCTTCTGCTATTTTAGAAGGTTACTAGATAAATATTCAATTTTGCAAAGTTAGGGTCAGTGTTGGGTAAATTTGTGATTCAATAAGTCAAGTGCAAAATTATAGAGATCTTAGGGATTTAAAAGCTAAGGCCTAGGAGTAACTACCTTAGAATTCCATCTTTATGGGAAAGGAGTAAGAAGGAACTCTTTAAGTATGTAAGAGATAGGCTGGCTAACAAAATCAGTACTTGGAAGCAGAAAACCTTGTCCTTGAGAGGAAAAGACATTATAATCAAGTTTATTCTTATAGCTCTACATACCTTCCTCGTGTCATGCTTTCCCCTTTTAATAACCGTTTATGATGAAATGCACTCTTCAATAGCTAGGTTTTGGAAGAGCCAAATGTGAAGGATAGGAAATTTTCCCTAAATGGTTGGGGGTTTTATCTATTCTTAAACATTTAGGGGGCATAGGTTTTAGAAGTTTGCATGGGTTTAATTTGGCTTTAGTTTCCAAACAATCATGGAAGCTTGTAACTAATCCATAGTCATTATGGGTAAGGATTGTAAAATCCCTTTACTTCCTAGATGGGGATTATTGGATTACTAGAACAAAAAGCTATTCATCTTAGGGTTGGAAAAGCTTGATTGCTACTAAACAGGTTTAATAGTTAGGGGCTAGCAAACTTATGAATAGGGGGAGGAACACTTTTGCATAGGGTGACCCATGGATACCCTCCCTTTCAAGTTTTAATTTTGAATCCCATGGGCTTGCAGATGTGGATAATTTAATGGTTGGTGATTTACTAAGAGAAGGGCAATGGGATAAGAGTAGAATAGGTAGTTACCTCATTGAGACTAAGGAGATAACTATTGAGACTATTCCTGTTAGGATCCCTTTCAAAGCAGATGAAATTGCATATAATTTATTGAGGACTAAGTGCAGTGGTTGAACTAAAAACTATTTTCAAGAGGCTTATTATCAAATTTAAGAAAATTTTGGTGTGTAATTAAATAAGTATTTAACAAATAAATCTACAGAACCAACAGAGAAGTATCAATGGCAGACCCTATAACAAAAATAAAGTGCTTATCTTAAACCTTAAAATTCAAAACACTAACTTATCACTATGGAACTTCAATTGCATACTAATCCCACCTTGTACTCTAAAAAAGTGCCCCATTCTTAAAAAATTTCCAAAATTCAAGACTCTAGGACAAAGTAACACACTTGCCTTCATCTCAACAAATATTCAACATAACCCAAAAAGAGAGAAAGAAGAAAAGGAAAAAAAAAAAAGAAAAAAAGAAACATTAGTAACTAGCAGACAAAAGCAAAATACAAGCATAAAAATTAAGAGAAACCCAATACCAGTATTCTTTTGAAGAGAAGAAAAATCAAACTACAAGGCAAAATAATAAGAAACCATGAAAAAGAAAACACCCATATAAAGAAAATAACTAAATATTACAAATAAATGAAATCTCATAAAAGGGTTCAAAGAAAAACCTACTTACATAAATTTGGTGCTAAAGAATTTTGGAAAGCTTTGAGGTTTTCCTAGAAAAGGTTTGAACTTTAAACAACATCTTCGTATTGAGCAATTAGTGGAGGGTATGACTTTAAGCCTGTGATTGACAAATTTCCATAGGGAGGAAAGAAAATAAAGAAGAAAAATAAATTTTATTTTTCCTCATTATTTTCCTCCCCCATGCTTGGATAAAAAGGAGGGGAAAAAATAATTTTTATTTTCCCTTGATTGGATAACCAATTATGGAAGGAAAGAAAAATAATATGTAATATATTTTCAATTTTACCCTTTATTAAATAAAACATTTGAATATATAATTGTATTGTATAATGATAAAAAAATAATCATAATTATTTAATTGATTTTATATGAAATTAAAATTTATATAATGATAAATATAATGTTAATACGAACAAATTCTAAAATTATTTTTATATTTGAAATGTTAAAAAAATATATTTATAGATTGATTTATATTTTTTAAATA
>CATIWR010294314.1:0-59156 GCA_949677035.1 Omphalea diandra
AAAATTTTATAATTATAATTATTTTAATTCATTTTATTCATATAAACTATCTTTTTAATATTATGAAATATATTATAACATAAAATTATTTATTTTGAATGCATAAAATTAATAAAAATATAATTTTTATAATTATAAAAAGATTTATATTAAATAATATTCAAATGTACAAATATATAATATATTTACAATATTTATTTCTATATTTTTATTTAAATATATAACATATATATGTATTAAATTAATATATAATTCTCAAATTTTATATATATATATCGGTTCTTCGGTTCGATTCAGTTTTAATCCAATTCTCAATAAATTTTTAAAAAAGGATCGAGATTGAAATCAATTTTAAATAAATATCAAGTTAGTTTTAGCTGATTTCAATTATTTTTCTATATTTTTAATTCAGTACTTGTTTATCCAATTTTCGATTTAGTTTGAAAAATATCGACACCATTGTCAGCCCTAATAATAGCCATTGCAGTACTCTTCATAACGATATAGCCATAATCTCCAATACGAACGCAGCAATGGGCCATCCTCATACCATTGGCCTTAAGCTTGACTGTACCTCGCCCAAATTAATGTATGGGCTGGCAGCAAAAAAAAGTTTTTGTCGCATCATATGTAATGGGAATAGCGCTCAGGACGTATGTCTTTTGCTCTTTTGGCCCCCTCAAAATTTAGTCTGTCTTTTGGGATAAAGTTTAGCATAAATTCAGTTGATCATCTAAAATAGTGAATTAGTAAGTTGAAAAAAAGCTTATTTATATAGTTATTTTATTTTATCGATAATATTTTGTATATTTTTATAATTTTATATTTATTAGTGTTTTATGTAAATGACTTCTAACAGAATAATTCACCATCATACATAATGAATTAAATCAATATAAAAATTTTTTGTGAATTAATCTCGTTAAAACTTTAAATTTTTTAAATTAATCTAATAGTTATTTTTTTTCCATCAAATTTGAGTTTCTTTCGTTATACTTAAGAACCCTTCGATAAAATTTAGAGTTAATTATTTTAAACCTCATGATATTTACTATATTTAATTAAATTGTTCCCTACTTTTTAACATTATACTAAATTATTTATCACATTTTATTCCTTTTAAAAAGTCCTGTTAAATTCATATGAATATTGAAATGACTTTTTAGTATAACGAAACAAATGTGAGGAACAACTTAATATAATATTTTAAAACTTAATATAATATTTTAAAAAATAAGAGATGATTTAATTAAATATGATAAATATTATGAAATTTAGAGTAATTAACTTAATAAAATACAAAATTCACTTTTTACCATATTCTCTTTAACTAACTGAAAAATAACATTTTTAACACTGAAAGATTTTTTTTATATAATGAAGCAAACGTGAAATATAACTTAGTATAATATTGAAAAATAAAATACGATTTAATTAAATATTACAAACATAAGAGAGTTTTAAAGTAATTAAATCTAAAATCTATTACCAAATAGCAAATAGAATTCCCTCAAACATGCCTTCATAAGGAGAGTGATTCAACGCATTTGTGATACCCCAATTGACGGGTAGAAACTAAACTAATAGATTTTCTCAATAGATTGCTACTGTGACGAATGTGGCATACCCACATAAAGAACTACGAGCTTTAAAACAATATGTCGTTCACCAGTGCAGAAAAATGCATGGAAAGCCAACCCTAAGAAGTACGAAACTAAAACTTTCTATATTAAAAAAGAATTAACAAATATTTAGAATTCTGCATAAACCTCCCATGAGGGTCAACTAGACTAAAACTTAATATAAAGGAGGAAAATTAATGATTGATACACTTTGGGCTATAATAATTAAAGAAATGAATTTACAATTAAGGCAAGAAGCCTTGAGCAGAAATAATTACACATGATCAAAGTATTAAGCGCAACTCTGCTTCAAAACCACTTGGTGCATTTTCCTAGTTAACCGAAAAAACATATAGCCTTTTCTTATATCGTATGTATAAGTCAGTATTCTCCACTTCTTTATATATTCTTTTTAACATCTTATAAAGCACTGGACTTTTTCCACATCACCAGGGATTTGAGGAACTCCATCACCTGAACAAATAACAGCTACGTCAAATTATAAGCGTTGTTTATTAAAAACGCTTCATTAAAAAAAAAAAAACACACACACACACCTCTGATGGGTCCCTGAGAGAGTAAAAAGCACTGGTTTCCTTAGGCGCAGATGATACTAAAATGCCATAACCACACTTCCTCTCCCTCAAAACCTGTATATCAAGTTCATAGTGTTCATAGATAATCGCAAGAATGCATATAACCCTTCGTCAGATATGTAACATTATTGTCACCCCATATGTTATTTTACCTTAAATGCATCTTCATCTGTCCGGTCATCTCCAATATAAATTGGGAGCACATCATCACAATTGCTTAGACCTAAAAACACATTTTATTTCTGTCATTACATGGATCAAAATGAAATTTAAAGTTCTACAAAATGATTACTAAATTATGGTTAGGAATATAAACAGTCACCAAGTGCTTCCAGCAGAAATGTGACAGCTTTCCCCTTATCCCAATTGATCACAGGTCGGACCTCTAAAACCTAATTAAGTTTCACATAAGAAAATAAATACAAATTAATTTTCTATCCAGCAAATCACAGGACACTAGAACTAACAGTAAAAATCTCAGTCTATCTGATGGTTAGAAAAAAAAATTACCTTCCTCCCATGAGTTAATCGCAAGCGTGGATAGTTTTTTATAACATCATCTACACACTGGGCGACTGCTTTCCAACTCTACAGATAAATTAAAAAATGTCGAAATCAGAATCAAAGAAGCAAGCAAAATTAATGTCTAATAAACAGCACTCAAAAATCAGTAAATCATTTGCACAAGATTGAATGCCCATGGGTCCAAAGCTGAGATGAAGAAAATACCTTCTCATCTACATTACGGTAATGTACAGATACGCAAAACTTGTTGTTCTCAACTCTCGCTCCTTTAATGTCTTTAGTAATCTCAACAAGGGAACTGTAGACCTGCTCAAGTCAATAAATCAAAATGTTTAGAAAACCAGAATATAAACAGTAAAATAGTTTTTCAGAACAATCACAATTCATGCTTTGTAGCACTGAAGAAATTTACACACCTCATCAATCATGGGTAAAAATTCACTAGCTGGTTGGAACAAATTAACTTCCTTACCCTACATATAGAAGAAATAAGATGAGTAACAGAATAACAAAAGGCGTGCGTGTGTGAGTGTGTACACACATCCATACAAAGAAAAGTTAGAAAAAATTGACATAAATAAATTAACAGAGCTTCACCTGCTTGTCAGTGGACCTGATACAATCTGGGTGGTCATTAGCTATAGACTGTCTAACAGGGCCCATGATATCCATCCCATGACTACCCGCATAATAGAGTTCTGATAGTCCCACAAACTCATGCACCTAAAGAACAAAACCCCACCAAAAAGATATGAACACAGAAAAATAAAAGGATTGAGGGTGAAGATGTTAAAATATCATCAAATTTTTATAAACAAAGCCTGTTAATTACCTTATCGCG
Organism: Omphalea diandra; assembly: GCA_949677035.1. Taxonomy (NCBI): domain Eukaryota; kingdom Viridiplantae; phylum Streptophyta; class Magnoliopsida; order Malpighiales; family Euphorbiaceae; genus Omphalea; species Omphalea diandra. The sequence goes on from CATIWR010294314.1 coordinate 3,585, forward strand.
GCTTCTTCCACTAATTATAGCTGTTGGGAAGTATGTGGCTACCTTCTTCACAGCAGAATGCATCTAAAAGAATTGCAAAACCATAGTCAATACAGTAGATATGATATGCAATACAAATGAATTTTAATTGAAAGTTTCCTATACATATCTTAAAATTATTCTTACAGCATTAGACATGAAGGCGCAGTCAGGGTTGTCAACAATTGGAGAAAGAGTCCCATCATAATCCATAAACAATGCTATTCTCTTGCCTTTTGCAAAGTTTGCAATTTGCTCGAAAGACGTAAGTGCCGATGGATACTTAAGCTGAGTAATTAGCAAGAGTTGAAAATGGCGAAATATTAATAAGCCAACAATGATATTTATGCTAAGTAATTAGCAAGAGTTGAAATGGTCAAATATTAATAATATAACAATTTATGAAAGATAACCAGCAGGTCAACTTATAAGGAGAATAAATTACCATCCATGTGCGATAGGCAAGATCAGTGTCAGTTGAAGCAAACTCCTTACTGAGATCCTTGGTCATTCTCTTGTGAGAAGGAGATGATGATTTCATAGCATCAAGCCAGTAACTGGAGCGAACATCATCAAGTACTCCAGTTTTCCTCTTAGGGATAGTTAGAAGTAAGTTTGACGAGAAAGCAGCTCCAGGAGGTGAGTACGGCAAAAGACTGGAATGCACACCCAGTCTTGATTTGCTTATTGGTGCAGGATCAGTGAGAACAGGAGCAGAATGATTGGATTTAAGTTCCATTTGATCCAGATTTTTTAGACAATTTATGATGTACAAATGAAGTAGAAGTTAACACTGTTATCTTTGCAAATGAAGCACTAGACGTTTCAATACTCTCAGCTATCTCTTCACCCAACCCTCTTATCAATGAAAAACCACTTCTTCAAAGTTTTCTTGTCACAGCTAGCCGGTGAGAAGTCCATCAAGCACAGAAGTCCTGAACACTGGTGATCATATAAAGTGATAAGTGAGGATACAACAAAATTCAGTATCAGGATAGCTTCAAAGGGAGCAAAAATTCAATTTACCTATAGGTTGTCATCCCCCTAGGCCAGTACGAAAAATATTTGCTTTTAGCTTTCAGATTTCTTTGCAAAACGTTCAAGCTTATCAAAGAATGGTGAAACTGCCAAGTACTGAGCTCCAAATAAAATACCTGAAGACAAGAAAGATCCAATGTACAGTTTAGATGACATAACGTAAAATTTGAATGGCTGCCTTACCAAATGATGATTGAAAACTAAAAAATCAAACAGAACATAAACTACACAGTGGTTGATTTGGCATATGTTAAAAGAGGCTCCAAAAGGGAGAGAAACAAATTTCACATTTTCTTTTGCTCTTCTCCATGTTAAATCTTAGGCTCAACTGTAAATTAGCTATCTGAAGGAAATTTTTTTAGTTAAAAAAGGACATTTTTATCATCTGCAACTAAAGCATGTTGATTAACATCTTCTACAGCATCAGAAACATATTTCATCAGTTGTAGATAGCTTAATTGACACCATTCTCGACATAGCCAAAGAATGCATTCAGCATAAAAAAGAACAAAAATTTCTCTGCGAAACCCAAGGGAATCCCAAGAGAAAATCAAGTACACCAAATACTTAGAAACTGAAGCTCTGCAAACATTACAATGCATTGAGGTCCAAGAGAAATAAACAAACAAATCAATGAACATGGGATCCAAAACATTCATAATTTAATTGTTGATGACCTACAAAAGCTAGAATTTCGCTTAACAAACCCTGAATAAATGAAAATCCCAGACATTTGCTTTGGCATTATTACGATAGCGCAACTAATTCTGCAACATGCATCAAGGGTTTGAATATTTCAAACTTAAATTATAAAAACCATTATCTTGCTTGTATTCAACTACCAGAAGCACAAAATGACATGATATTGAAATCAAAATTAATATTCATATTTTTTTTAACAAAAGATAAGTTAAACAAACATATCCTGAATATAACAAGACACAAACACAAACAAACACACACATAAATAAATAATCATGGTGGCAGAGGAAAAGAAAATATGAAAAAGCCTAAAATGCATTTTCTTTTCTAGCTTAGAAATGCATAGAAAACTGTAAATCACCTAGAGCTACAGAAAATAAAGAATAAACAAGAACGCTGAAGCAAATCTACAGCTGAGAAACAAACAATAAAAACAGTGTTCAGCGTGTAAAACTGGCCCACATAGTTTATATCTGGTAGAGAAAATATTAGCAATTCGCCAGTTGTGTATAATAAAACAGAATTCACACCCCCACATAGTGCAGAGCAAGCATTACCATATGCAACCACACATGATGGTCCAACATACAAGCATGGGAATCATTAAACATATGGACCCAACTCGTGAATAAAGAAATAGCAATCGATCATACAAGTCATTATAAATGCAAAAATAAAAATAATAAGTTAAACATATATCAACAAAGATATCTACATTCTCTTGTTGCTGTCACACATTCTACTGTGACCACCACCAACAACAATATCAAAAGTTCCCAAAAGAAATGAATCTGTAAATATCACAATCTAATTAGCAAAAATAATCAAAAGCTAAATAAAGTAACATCAGTTAACTTAGTTGTGGTCAAGATTGAAGGTAACAAAGTTTAAAAAACAGGAATAAATTATTAGGAATTTCTGTGGTTGCAACTTGAAAAAGAAAATAGAAAAAATTGACGTTTGACCAGACATTAGGAAGCATAGTGCACAGTATTTGACATATGATAATGTTTTGAAAAGAGCGGGGGGGAAGGAGGAGGAAAGAAAAATCAAGATAAAAACAAAAGCACATATCACATCGTTCCCTAATCAAACACAGCTACAACTAAAACAGATTAGAATCACGGTTGGGGAGAAAAACTGAAACTAACCAATCATCGATCTACATATCATCAAAACTAAAACGCATAATAATATGAAAATAAAAAGATCAACAAAACACGCAGCCATAAGCAAGGTCAAAATAGAATAATAAATAATTAAATCACGCACCTAATTGAAATACGGAACCCCAAGAAGCAACCGTCAAAATGCACAATGCATTGCAATGCAATAAAAAGAAAATTAGCAATGGCAATCAAAACAAACGGCACCGTTTTGCTGAAGAGATGCGATAAAAGAAATAGGCACAGGCAATCTGAAAAGTAACCTTAATAAGCGACGATTCGTTTATCTTTTTCTAGCTGCTGTTTCTCTTTCTCAGCAGAAGAAAGAAACGAAAAGAAAGGATAGGAAAAAACCTAGAAAAGAAAAGAAAAGAAATCGCAGAAAACGAGAGCGCGAATCAAGGCAAAGATCGTATTATACCAAATCGGTGCAAAACCGAAAAGGGAGAGAACGAAAAGATAAGGAAAAAGAAGGTTGGCCCAAAGTAGAGGATTGGTATTTATAGAGTTTCGATTTTGACGAACGTGTTCTACAAGCCAACACGGGTTGTTGAATCAGGAAACACCACCGCAATGAATTGTTCAACCAACATTCCCCACTCCCCATTTTTATTTCCTGTCATTACACGCGCCTATTAGTGCTCGAGTATTTCCACCGTTGTACGTCACCCCGTGGGCTGGCATCCGCTTTAATTTTGATTTGCTGGTAACTGAAAGAATCAGGAAACTTTCTTTTTCGTTTTATTTAATCTGGGTGTTGTGACTAATAAAAAAAATAAAAAGGGTCAAGCATTGTGGACCCCGGGGATCTTAGACACGACATGACAAGTGGCCGCAACGACTTTGTGGCCAAAGCGTGTATGGACACCTGTGAGTGAGTCGAGGCCAACGTGGCCACGTTGAGGTAGGGGCCCGCTGGGGTTGGGGAAGGTTGCAGAACGTGTTGTCGCTTTCGCCGACGGAGTAACCACCTGGGTTGATCGTCGGTGACGGTGGTGGTAAGGTGTTATGAGCCAAAGAGATGGTCCCATGCGGGAGATTTCAGGAGATGGTGGGGTCTAGATTTTCTAAAGAAATTATAGCCACACGATTGGATGAGGTAGGGATGGGTTGTGGATCCTTGACATGGATTGATAACAATACCCTCCACGCCAAAATTTGGGATAAAAATTAAAGGAAATTTTTTATTCTTATGAGATCTGAATGACATTAAATTTTTGTGTAAATTACACTTTCTGTTTCATAAAAATAATTCACTTTCTTTTTACACATTTTAAAAATACATTATATATATATATATATATATATATATATATATATATATATATATATTACCAATATACTTGATATTATCATTAAATATATAAACATAAGTATTTTATTGTAATTAATCTCTTCTTAATAAATAAAAACATGATAATAATTAAATAATTTAATATATACTAAAAAAAGAAAGTGAATTATTTTTATTGGACAACCAAAAAATGAATAGTAAACTATTTTTTTGGAACATCAATAGTATATTTTTTTGTTTATATTTTTCAAAAAAGTAAATAAAATTCATGTTATTTTTTCCTTAAAATTAATTATGATCAAGCTTGTATGAAGATATATTGCAAGTGAATATATTTATTGTGAGGTATTCTTTTATGATGAACTCACTTATGTTGAAAAAAAAATTATTCCCTTTATTCAAAAAAATATTGCACTTACAATTTTTCATATTGATTAAAAAAATTACATTTAATGTTTTGACAACTCATAACTTATGATATATTTTTCATTTATGTCTTTAATTATATTTGATGAAAAATAAATGTACTATACTAATTTAATAATTAATGAGGATAAATTAAAAAAATGTAATTATAATTAATGAAAGTGGACATATATTTTAGAATATTAAAAAAAAAAACTTTTGGGACAATGAGAATATACATAAATATATAATATACCAAAACATAAAATCTAATATATAAATGTTATTATAAAATCCATTTCCAAATTAATGAATCAAACTTTATTTACACCCAAAAAAAATGTTGGTGTTGGACACAAAAGTAGTAAATCTTATTTTTTAAGCAACAGGCGGAATAGGAGTTTATAAGACAGCAAGGAAAAGTGAGCTCTCTTCTCTCGGGGCCAATTCGTTTGATAAAGCAAAGATATGCAAGTAAAGTAAATGAATGAAGATAACATGTAATTTGTTTCAGATAATTTAAAAAATGCTTGAAACTAATTTTGAATCAATCTAGCTGAACTCGAGGTATTTGATTTAATTATTAAAATATTTTATTCAAAATGTTCGTGAGTCTAAAAAGAAAGAAATTAAATAAGCGTAACAATAAGTTTTTTGAAATATATTATGTTATCGTCGTGTGGGTATATATAAAATTTAAAGGAGGGTGTTTTGCTGTTTGCGGTAAGAGGTGGCAGTAATAGCAGTAGAGGCCCACCGCATGGGTGGGTGGTTGGTTCGTCGCCGAATCTTCCTTTTCAACGCCGTAGGTCACGGTAAGCTCCTCTACAAGAATACTACATTGCTATGTTATGTATGCAATCTTTTTGACATCGATGTTCCAAAAAGGCTTATGATATGATTAGTCCATTCCTAATATAGCCCAAAAGCAGGCTATGTCCGTCTGTGGTAGATGTTGCGTTTCCATAACCGCGAAGGAATGGTCTTCTATTAGACCATTTCTGTTCCATTAATTATACGTTTTTGCATTTCATAATAACAATCACTTTTTAAAAAAATTTTTATTTCATAATATCTGTCATTATAGAACATTGAAGATTTTAATTAATTTTTTCAATTCTATCATTATTTTTATCAAGTATAATTAATGTATTGAATTTGGATATTTCTATAAAAAAGATAATTTAGCTTTTTCATTTTAAAATATAACTTAATTAATAATTTCTTAATATTAATAAAAAACTAAAAAACAACTCTTATGATTATGATCGAACGCGAACTACGGTGGGATGGTACCTTAAGTTAATGTTTCTTTCTGTCTGTTTTTTTTAAAATGTATGACGATGTCAATTGTTTGACTATTGTAATGACAATGAAATAGCGTTGATTTTGGGATATAGAGCTTTAATAGAGGGACCTAGTTTTATTCTCAACCAACGGCTTAAAATGGTATCTCTTGGTGCTTAGAAAAAGGGTATTTTAAAAGACAAATAATTCTTAATTTCGAAGTAATATGCTTAGTTTGACTTGGACTTCGTTGCGAATGCATACCTAGAATCTGAATCTTCCAAGAGAGCTAATTCGAGTAAATAGAACCAAACTGAATATAATATCGATGGTAGAAAGAAAACATGTGTGGATACGAATGCACTGACGTAGCTAATTAGGTTGTCGTGTGCGTATATATATAATCAGTCAAACTTAAAAAAAAGTCAAATTAACTTAAAATTATATTATTTTATTCAAACTTAAATTTCAAAAAATATTTTTCATTATCTTATTATATTATATAGTTTTGAAAATTTTAAATGTTATTTATATATTTTTTAAAAAATAAAAAATATTATTAAATCAGATCAATCAAACAGTTAATTGATAAGTCTAATCTCCGTTTTGATTTTAAAAACATTTAATTTAAACTTGTTGCTCTATTGAAAAATAAATAAATAAAAATAAATTCCAGAAACAGATACAGATTTTGGCGTTCTCACTTAGACCACAGTAAGTAAACATTATTATTATTATTATTAAGCAAAATATTTTACGAGAAAAAGGTCTATTTTTATGTTAATGAAAGAAAATTTAGGCAATTAATTGAGAAAAAGAAAAATAATGTGAGGCCGTAGAGTGATAAATTGTGTCTAATCGTGTATAATATAAAAATATTCAATCCGAACACTATTTATTTAATTAATTATATTAAAATTTTCAATTTTAACACGTATATATTTATGAAACATGTTACATGACATGATTCACTTAACTCATTTAATTAATTATATTATTAATGTGTCAACTCTAATATTGACATATTTATGAAGTAAGTTATATGTTTAGCTCGTTTAATTAATTGTATCATTAATATCTTATATGATGAAAATATACATTAACCTAAAAACGTATAAAAATTAAAAATTTTAATTAAAAATATATAGTTGATAAAATATAGATTAAATATTAAAAATTTAAGTAAGTATAAATTTATATGTATATATAGTGTTTAAACATATATATTTATGTAATATACTACATATCAATTTATTGACTCGATTATATAATTTTATTTAATAGTATTTATTATGAATTAAATGGATCAATATGCTTAAATCTATTTTTTATTATATCATAAGTAAATTGATTCATTTTAAGATCTAAACTTATTTATGTAAAACTCGAATTCATTCCCTATTAGGCCGTTGGATCGCATTTAAGTAAATGGAAAAAATATCTCAAGAAAGAGTCAATGGTAATAGTAAATGAGTGGTAGTTTTTCTCTCTATAGCTATTTTCTGCCATTGGTGGTTGGGGTATGCCATGTCTAGTCTGGGACGCTTTTTTTTTTTGGTTTGGAATTCCAGTCTGTGATCTACTAGCTTAATATTTCAATAAAATAAATTCTTTCAAAGCTTGCGAAGCCTCCAGGAAAGCACATTCTATTATGCTGTCTTTGTTGATTTTTTTCTTCTCCAAGCTGGAGTTATTGAACTTTGGCTATAAAATATTATTTTCTTGGAATTTTTTACTCAATTTAAATTATAAATTAATATAATATTTGATAAAATTAAAAATTATATAGTACTGAATAATTTACATACTAAAATTTTTTAATTATATAGTTATTTGATATAAACTAAAAATTAAGAGCTGACTTTAATTAATCAATTTAATAATTATAATTATTAAATAAATATCAAATGAATTTTATTTTTAAAGAAAGTTTATTGAATTATGAAGGATACATATGTCATATTAATTAAAATATTTTAATATTTATTGACTGAGTTGTTAATTGATAAATTTAAGTTAAAAATATTGATTTATTATTTTAAAAAAAATTCTAACTGAATTGAACCTTTTTAGTAATTAATAAATAAGATTATCAACCTAGTTTTAAAAAATTAAGTGTTTAAAATATTAATTTTAAGTGTTAAATTATGTTATCAAACAACTTAAGCATTGCAATATAACACAACTGGAAATTTAAGTTTTACCATTATCTATTTTTTAGATATGAAGAAAATATTGAAAAACATATTAAATATCTTTTTAGATATTTAGAATACATAATTTTTAATTTATAAAATTATAATAAAATTTAAATTATAAACACTTTTATATCTCTACTATTTATTATTTAACCTAAAAATATATTAAATAAAAAATAAAAATTTTAATGATTAGTAATAAAAATAGATAATAAAATTGGTTGATAATAATAAATATATTAATAAATACATATATTTATATAATTTTTATTTAAAAATATTTAATTTTTCTTTAATAAAATATTTTCTATTAATTTATTTGAAAACATTTCAAATATTTTAAATATAAAAAATATTTTTCATAAAACAAAAGAGAGATAAGTGATCTTTTTCCCCCGTGGGATGAAGACTGGTCAATCTTGGAGCCTATTATTATTGGAAAGTACCTTAATATGAAAGATTTCTCTGCTCAATATCTCCTAAAAGGTATCCTGCAGCAGCCTGGTTAAGATGCATCCTTTCCACAAGTTCTCTTTTTTCGAAAGAAAATGGAAGGAAAATGCTGACATGAAGATGTGCGAACGACCCTTCGTTTAACAATTTTACGAAACAGAAGGGCCTCCCCTTTCATCTGAAAGAAAAATGAAAAATGAAAAATGAAAAAAAAAAAAAAAAAAAGTTGGGTCAGGTCTCTATCAAAAACACCAGTCTTTTTAGCTATCAAAGAATAGCGTTCGGTTGTGATCATTTTATCTCATGTTAGCGACAGTCCTTTCTTTCCCTTTCAATATATCTTAAATTGAAATTTCTTAAGCTATTGTCGATAAAATTTTGTCAATAGTGTCTTCCAGATTATCAGATTTACTATTTCTATAGTTTTTTTTTTCAATTTTAATTATTTTTTAGTTATTAATCAATGAGTTCTTTTGATCTATTATTGAATTCATAAATTATATCAATTGAAATTTAATTTGTTTTCTTTACATTGTTCAAATGAGTCTGAATCTGTTTTTGTTTATATTTTTTTATTTATATAGGTAATGCGAGTCTCTTTTATGGAAATTTTTTTTTCTTTCTTAAAAGTGTAGGGAGAGTTTTTTATATAAACTTTTAGTTATACTATTTTACAAGTTTGTGTATGATTAATAGATAAATTTTTTAATTAAATTCATTAATATGTGATCAATAATGTTATTGAGTTAAATATATTTATAATAATAAATTTTAAAAAAAAGTTATAGTGAAAATATTTTTATACTCCTTGATTATAATAATAGATTTTATTCTTATATCAAATTATACTAAATAAAATTTTATATTTTTCTTGAAAAAAAAAAAAAACTTCCCACCGTTATTTGCATGTAGTGTTGCTGATATTCAAAATCCCGCAGCACTTTTCTTTTCTCAAGTTTTTATTCACTATTGTATCATTTCACTCTATGCTCATTTTGTTTAATATTTATTTTCACGCATATAAATGTTTCGTTTAAAATTAAAATCAAATAAATCTAATTCTTGGTGATTAGCTTATATTTATTCAATTTTTCTTTTGATGGATTGACCCTTTTTGAATTTACATATCCTTTTAAATTAACTATCCTTTGAGATCCATCTTTAGATTCACGATTTGCATAATTTATATATCTAGCTCTAAATTGGTGATCTTTGAGACCTATGTATTATATATCTAACCTGTAGAATGATGACTCTTTTCATCTATATATCTAGCTTACTTACATGAACTTTATTAATACTAGGCTAATTCTATAATGGCCATTTTAAGAGATTTTAATTGATGAAATAATGTTAATTTGCTGGGTGTGACTATTTTCTATACATCTAGAAATGGGGTTTTGAAATTCAATTTATCATGTTATTGCTATACGTTTAAAAATTGCATTGAAAGGGCAGTTGATCACGTTATTTCTTATTGAACAGAAGAATTCAAGTAATGTAAGAATATCTCAAGATATATCATACGGCTGCAATTTTAATATACTAAAAGTTTTAGATCAATTCAGAACAATAATAGAAGAAAAATTAATTTATTAACTAATGAAATGACTACTAACCAAATGAAGTCAATTTGTAATTACGTTAAAGATGTTCAATTAGTTTATAATTGCATTAGGGGCAAAATCGTGAGTAATTTTCAAAGGAGTTGGTTCAAAATAGTCATCCATTAATAAAGCAATCAAAAGATCTTATCTATGATACTGAGGTTAAAATATGAGCAACCCATAAGTGAAATAAAAATTATTCAAGATAGTTGTCATACAACAACTCAAGTGGAGCAATTGAGACTTGAATTAGATGAATTAAAGAGGGAGGTTTTTGCATACTAAAATGATAATTGATATTTGTGTTGGAATTTTCAAAACAGAAAGAGTGTGTATTGGTGTAAATTTAAAATGTTAATGACATTTGTGTCATTATATCTGTCAAGTTGAGGTCGCGACATATCAAGCTAAATTTTAATATGTTAAATTATAATTTATTGAGAACAAATTTGTTTAAACTATAATCTAAAAATTGACAAAAATTCAATAATATAATAATATAATATTCAATAATTGATCTTAAATTGATTTAAATAAAATTATTTTATACTAGAGGACCACATTTTAAAAAACAACCTTTATTTATTAAAGGCTAAAATCAAGAAAATGATAACATGAAACCCTTTCTTGATTTATTTAGGATATATATTAAATGCAATTCTTCAATTTTCTTGATCATTAACTTAAGCATTGTATCACATTATTTGCACCTAAAAATCAAATTCCTAACTAAAAAGTGAGATTGTTTTCCTATTTAGATATATTAGACTACAGTAGTCTATTTCCATTAAGATTATTAATTAGAATAGAGTTTACTTCCTAATTAGATTAGGATTATATTTACCTATTTGGCTATTAGGGTTTGATATACGGCCTCTACATCAAAATTTAGAAGGGTATCTCTATAGATCAATATATAACTCTTTCTCAATTTCTCTATTTGATTCTTATTCAATTTTTCTTTTCTTGGATTCATTAGTTTTAAAACTCATATATCATTTTGAATAGACGATTTTTGAGATCTATATATATTTTTAGATTGATGTTTTGTAATTTATATATCTAGTCCTAGATTGACAACTTTAAGGCTTATAGATCTAATATATAAATTGACGACTCTTTGCAATTTATATATCTATCCTTTATTTTAACTTCTTATGACTAATTACATGAATTTTATGTTTCATTAATCTCAAACTAGTTGATCATTTTAAGAGTTTTTACTTAGTAATACAATATCTCACAACTAGAGGTCACACACTAGTCATTTGTTGTTTACTTGTTTGACACTAAATAAATAAATTTAATTTCTTTATAAAATACAATATTGAGATAAATTAATTTTATTACTATGAAAAGATTATAATTTATAAAAGCATAATCATGAAAATTATTAGATGTAATTATGTATCAAATCTAAAATATAAATATTAATAAAAGAAATATATAATTTTAGAAAAGCTAATAGACAAATCTATTAAGTGTTAGAAATATATGAAATTATTAAAAGATAAATACAATTTCAAAAAACTAATATCTAAATCATGTAATATAAGATAAGGTATTATAATTTAAAATTATAGAATTAATTGTTACTACATAAAGTACATTTCTTTAAGATGAATTTTTTTTTAAAAAAATCACAATTTATTCTAATATAAAATTTATTTTTATTTATAATTAATTCATATATAACATCATATCATTGTAGAGTTTTACTGTATATATCAGCTCTTGCCAAGTACATCGCCCACAGGCTACAGCGCCTCTAAAGCAATTGAAAGTTCGCTCCACTCCGCGGCTCTCCCAAGGCCAAACAACCCTCATTGGACGATGACTGCCGAAACCTAAGTGCAGATAACGGTTCTCGTGTTCCAAATAATCAACTTAATACCAATCAGTTGATTTTTTTTCTTTAATCGGTCAATTTAATTCATTGATTCAATAATGAGATAGTTCAAATAATATTATTAAAAATATTATAAAAATTAAAAATAAAAACATAATTTTCAAAAACAGTCCAAAATCAACTAAATTAGCGGACGATTCAATTTCTAATTTAATTATCAATGAGTCCGATCGAGCCATTTAATTTTCAAAACACTGCAAATAACATCAACAGACCAGCGCCTTTAAACAAGGAAAACCAGGCAAAAGCTACTGTCTTTAGATACCATTTCCTCATTCAATGAAGAGTTCTAATATTTTGAACCACAGGAAATATTGCACTTCTATATAAATTTTTCTTCGACCGGGTACAAAACACCAATCCGGCCCGCCACCTGGGCTCATTTGCCCCTCCAAATTTTCATTTCATATAACCACAACGATGACCATGAGGAGCTGAATCAAGACAAATACACGGTAAAAGATGTAATTTGGTGCAATTTGGCAGCTCAAACAAACTACCATGCTGAGAAAATAAATGAAAACGCTATTCAAATTCAAGTTCTAGGAATACAGCAACAAACTAGTACAGCCTCATCAAACATACAAGGATAGGTTCCAAAGGAGCGCAAGAAATGATCAATCACTAGAAAGCAACAGCTGAATTATTTCAAATCCGATCAATATCATACAAAAGCACAACAAAAAAGTAAGGACGACACCAGTTTAACTCAATTGTGCCACGATCAGTCATAAGTTCATGCCCTCACAATTGTGCCTCAATCTTCATTATCAAGCATTTGCACAACTTGAGCCACACCTTCTGCTATTTCCTTCTGAATGAGACCATCAGGCATATCAAATGTCCGTCTTTTCATGGAAAGTAACTTTCCCGGAGGCTGTGGGTCGACCACATCAAGCATTGCCTCCAGCTCATCCACTATGGACCTTTTTGCACCTCGCACCATCAAATCAGCTCCCTGAGATTGCAGAATGCCAAAACTGTCAAAGAACTCAGGTATAGGAGATAACCAGTTTTAGTTAATCTTGAGCGTAAAAAGCAAAAGACTACATTGCTATACTAGCATCAAATGCAGTTATACATGGTCATCACCAACTCACCGCGAAAAAGGGACAGGGAGGAGCATTCGATTCCTGATAAACAACAGTTTGTTTTTTTTTTTTTTTTTTTGGAACAAAAGGTCAAACGTTAACAATAATTAACTGCATTACACTACTACTAGATTTTAGATACATCAACAGGACTTGTGGAAAAGTACAAAATTTCCTTTCCATTAATTAGGCCGTCAAAAGAAAAGCATCCCATTGTCCTTGCTGATGCAAGTGTTCAATCAGAAAACCAACTGAATAGTACGGGATGGTACACTCACATACACACACAACCGGAAATTTATTATTAAACGTATACTACTAAATATTAATTAGGAATGCAATAGTATTACACAATTTTTAAGTTTCACAACCAAAAAATCTATTGCCCCATGCCATTAGTCATTGTGCTTTAACTCAAGAGGAAAAGCTTGACTGACAGGGGGGTCTTCATTTTTGGTTTACCACCAAATTAACAAACCAGATGAGACTAGGTCTATTAAGTCCATGTCTGTGGGCCCAAAAGAAAATTTATCACGGTTAAACCTATAGGTATTATTGATTAAAACATCATTGTGCATGATACACCACACTCTTCAGATAATAGCACCCATATTGCCATCACCCTAATAGGTTCTTTTTGCTTTCCATCAGAGTACTATTAGTCTATGCATTTATACCTTCTAATTATCATAAAAGATTTCGAATCTAAGACTAGAATCATATCATGCATCCACCACAATCACTAAAGCAAAGAAACACATACATTTGTTTATATATCAAATCAAGAAATTTACAAATTTATAAAACGAATTTTCTCTTTAAGCATTGAATAACTTGATCAGGGTATTCATTTATTCCACATTTGCATCACTTTATCTCACATTGAAAGCTAAGAGTCCAGTGCACTGAACCACATTTCCACATTCACCCTTAAATATCTAATGACCAGGTCAAATAATATCCTTCCCCAATATAAAGAAATTCCCGAGTGAAAACATGCCAAACTGTCAGATAACTAGGTAAGGAAAGCACTTAGAATGAAACCTTTATAAGAAATGCCTAAGTTTGACTACTCCATAACAAAAAAAATATTAAATGTTGACAAGAAAAAATAATTATCGACATGATGTCATAAAAACTTTGAAATCATAAGGATAGTGTAAATTTCACCAACTTGCAAGGCCAAAAAATTACTCTTATATGAAAAAACAAAGAAAATGCAAAATATGATTCTGATCTTCACAAGTAATACAATAAATTCTATCTAAAATTGAAAAATCCTTGAAATTTATGAAATAACAAATTATATCTAAAATCCATGCATCCTTGAAATTGATGAAAATTCTGTGCCAGGTTTAATAAAAGTTGTACTCAGACTTATAATTTAAAATTTAAGAACTTGAATTTGAGCCTCTTTTTTTGGGGGGACAAAATGGAAAGAAAGAATTTGAGCATTTGCATAAAGATATAGACCTCTTATGAACGCAAAAAAATAAGAAAACAAACCTCATACAGTGGATTTAAAATCATTCCTTCACTGCAAAAATTTTAGATTCACCATCCAACAAATTTCCATCCACATTTACGGACCTAATTTTATATAGGATCCCAATAAACTAATATACCATAAATCTATGTCAAATAGTTCAAATTTAAAAATTTATGCACATCCAAATACAATCTAAGACAACCGTCCAGGTAAAATGTGCACTGAATTAACAAAGTTCAACATAATTGGCAACAAACAAAGCTTGTGCGTTTAACACTGAGGTGAAACTGCCTTTACAACATTTTAAGTCTTAACAAACCAGAGTTTTTGAAAAGCAAGGTATTTAGCTTTTTCCAAACCATGGTTTACCAAAAGCAGTAAAATTTAAGAGTCAAACGCAAATTTCAGAAGCAGGTCCAATCTCAATACTAAATAGAGCTAAATTTGATAATTCCGTCGTGGGAGTTAGCAATTCACATGAACAGCTATGGCTTTTAAGAAAGCAACAAAAATACCTCAATCTAAAATAAACTCTAAATCAGCAAAATATCATTGCATCACATATCAGGCAAAACGATATAAAATAGATAAAGAAACAATTACCTCAATAGCATCAACAGTAAGGAGCAGCACAATAATTCTTTCAGAAAACCTTTGTCGCTCCTCTGCGTCGCGGGTTACCTGTCTCCGATACGAGAAATTGTTGAACAATGCTCTGATCTCCTTTAACTTAGCCTTAGCAACAGCCAGCTCTCTAAGAGCACGAAGAGCCTTTGATCTATGAATCAGATATGCCCTGAAACTCAGCTGGATCAATAATGCCGCGTCTTGAGGACTCAATTCCTTCTGCTTTCCTTTGCTAGCTCTCGAAACTCCAGCCCTCTTTGCGAATGCCTAGAGAAGTCGTTTTCATGATTATCCAAGATACATTAACGATAAAAACGTAATTTAGGAATACCTGTCTAAGAACCGCGGCGCCATGATCATCATTCGATTCTTTAATCTCGACGAGACGCAGGCTACTCTCTCCTTTCTTTACTTTCTTTTCCTTCTTATATAATTTAGATTTACACTCATCTGCAGAGCCGCCACTAGACACTTCCAATGCGTACTTCCGCAGGATCGGTTGATCCTCTTCTTTGCCTTTGATCTCAGCCGTCCATTTGTACTTCTTCTCATCTTTCGAGGTCATTTTATTTCCTTCTTTGATTTCAGCACTCCACTTGTACTTTCTCTCCACCGGCCCCTTGATCTCCGCAGTCCATGTGTACTTCCGTTCCCCACACTGGCTCTTCGAGTTGATCAACCGGTCAAACGTAGACTCCAGTTCGCTGACTCGATCGCATAATGTCTGCAAGTACAACTCGGTCCCGACTCGTCGCTGGATCCTCTTGTAGGAGCAAAACGACGGGCTTTTCTCCACTCGGATCAGATCCAACACTGAGTCGAACATGTCGAACGGGGTGGGGTCAGGGTTTAGAAGATCAAGAGAGAAACCGAGAGCATCATCAGCTTCTTCTTCGACTAAAAAAGAAGGGAAAGCTAGAGTCTTGGGAGCGAAAAGCGAGGCTTCTCTAACGTAGAAGGAGGGGTAGCAGGGCTCGAGGATGTCGATTCTCCTGAATCGGCTCATGGCTAGGAAGACGAGTTGGAATGAGGACACAAAGTGAGTGGAGAAGGAATAATTGAGGGGATTAGGGCATTTGCAGTAGTGAAATCGGTGGTAATGATGACCATTAAAAGGGCATTTAAATTTTGTTTGGATGGAGTACAGATAAGTGTAATTAATGGAAAAGTAAGAAAGGATAAGAATAAAAAAGGAGAGGGAAGAGAAAAGTACAGTTTTAAAAGAGGATAAATAAAAAAATAATTATTAAAAATAATAAAAATAAAGAAATATAGTTAAATTTTTATATTTAAAATAAAAATAAAATTATAAAGTAATTATTTATTTATTTATTTATTTTAATTATTAATTAATTAATTAATTTTAATTATTATTTTTTACACTCTAATTTAAAGTGTAAGTGAATTAAATGTTGAAAGGATAAAAAAGACGAGGCTTATTATTTTTTTTCATTTGCTTATATTTTTAAAATTTTTCTCTTAAATAAGGGTAAGTTCGTACCATTCAAACGGAAGCTTACAGGGGAAGAAGACAAGAATGTGAGCGCTACGAGGAAAGAAACAGTCAAAAGATAGAACGCAGGGGTAAATTAGGAATTCGGCGGCGCCAAATCAGCTGCAATGGATGGGATTGGGCTGGTTGAAGTGGCGGGGATATTTGTGTTCGCTGCACATTGGAGGGATAAGTGGACAAAAATGACCACGTCGTTTTCGAAGAATTACATAGACATGAGAATCTGATAGTGCGATTACAGCATGGGGCAGAGTCTGAGATACGCACGTGATCATTCAGATGGTCGGTTTGGGCCTGGGCTTCCCTTTCAAGATGAAGTAAATCTAAAAGGGTAGATGAGAGTGACGGCAGAAAGAAGGGACCTTTTTTTTTTTTCGGTTCAGGGAAAGCGCTTAGCTCCTTTCAAGATAAAGTAAATCAGAAAGGGGAGATGAGACTAATCAAATTTCAGTCTAAATATTAGTAATTGAATCAACGCAAATGTTTAAAAAATGGAAATCTATTATCAGCCAAATGTTATGATAATGATGGTTTTAACATATAGATGCAGTCAATAATTAAGAAATCAATTAAATAAAAAGAGCCATCTTAACAATGTCCACTCACAAAAATCACTAATTAAGTCGGATTAAGAGTAAGACACATAGTTGTTGCAGTTTGTCCATAAGGAAAACATCCACAGCACCTTACCACCACAAAACTCATTAACGCCATACCAATCACAATCCCACCACCCACACTCCCACAAACCCACCCTACCCCAACACTCCATTTCTCATCAATTTCCTTCTTCTCCTCAGCCCTAACTTCCTCACTCTCTCCCTCTCCTTCTTCAATCACATTATTTCTCTGGTCCTGAAGGCATAGCGGATCCACATCATCATCTCCGTGATACGACTCGGTGCACAAACACGTCGAGACCTCCTTTGTACATTCATGCGTCGTCGTTCTGAACTCGTACCAACCATGGAAGGCAGTTTCAAGATCCGAAAGTTTCTTGCCAATGTGCTCCAAGTGTTGTGGCTTCTTGGGGCTGGATGCCATTTCTATAGAGAAGAGAGTTTTGAAGAAGTCGAGTTTCTGCTCAATGTCGAGAGCGTAACGTTCAAGTTCATGGTATGGAGTGTGAGGAGGAAGAGAAAAAAGAGCATTCACTTGGGATTCAAGTTCCTGGAGTTTTCTTGGCACGATCAAGTATCCTGCTGCCATTCTTGATTTTTGTTTGTGGTGAGAATGTGGGTATTACCGTAGGGTTTGTAGTTATTTGTGTGGATGACGAGACGGTTATCGTGGTTAGGTTACTCTATCTGCATGAGCATGACGGTTAACACAAGGGGCTGGCTCTTAGGCCTGTTCCTCCACCAAGGTTATCAACTTCAAACTTGTAATCATAGTTAATACTGGTTGAAAATTGGGCCTGCGTAAATAAATTATTATTCATGATTCGTGTTAATGTTGGTGAAGCCCTTGGACAACAGGCCTGGAGTTTAACCGTGACAAATTAAGCCCAATTTATGTTTCTAGTCAGTTAGACTTTTTTTCTGAAAAACTAGTAAAGATTGAAGCGGGATTAACATATTGTCCAACATACTCATAATTTGGTGATTAAACGTATTTTTCTTTTCCTTACAGAATGCGGCGGCGATCAGATTTCTTTCCAAAGCAAGCAATAAGCTTGCTGGTTGGCTTGCTAAATCCTTTAGAAGGGGAAGTCTCTTTTGCTTGGGTTGCTTATCTCCCTTTGTTCCTTAATTTAATGTACTTTGAACCATTTACTTAAGGCAATTCCTTTTCTTCTCTGATAAAAAAAAAAATATATAATTTAGTGATTAAACGTATTTTTGTTTCGAATAATGTTTCATATTTGAAGCCCCAAGAAAAACATTGCTCCAATTTGCTTCCACTTATGCTCTTTTACATACCCAGTTGCAATCCATATTTGTTATTGAGCTGCAGCATATTTCTCTGGTTGTCAATTTCAAGACATTATTGGAGAATGCTTTCAATAAAGTAAAATTAATGACTTTGGAATATATAACATGCCTTTACGATCTTACATTCTTGATAATTTTAATACTACTCAACTTAAGAATAAAAATCTTAAGGCCAAAATTATAGTCAAACACATCAATCTCTCTCTCAAAAAAAAAAAAAAAAAACACATACAGTATGATTAATAACCGTATTTTCTTTCTGTTTTCATTTGTGTTGCAAAAGGAATGAATGTTCCTAAATTCCTATATTGTTTAATACCAGTTAATTAATTATAAGCAGTGAGAAGCAATATATAATTAAATAGGACCTTCTTGTGAGAAGAGCTTACCTTGCAAGCATTAAAATGTTCTAACAATTCCTCTTCAATTCATATCCCAGTTACCTATAGAATTAGTTTGTCATGTCTAACAACTGAAGAAGTAGCACTCTTGTTGAATCTCGGTTCTCGAAAATACACTACTATGATACTCTCTGCTTTAATTATTTTACCTTGCATTTTGAGTTAGCTAGCTAGTTTACAAGTCACCTTCTATAGATTCAATCCTCATAAGAATATTCACGCGCAAACTCTTCACTTAATTAGTCCTTCAGTTTTCTAAAGAGTGAGCTCCGCTCAAGAACAAAGAAATCGACGACGTTGTCTCTTAAATGTCTGCATTTAGGGTGCATCCCTAACTATAAAAAATTAAGGCATGTCTCCAGCAGATTACAACATTTGTTGATCAATCCAGCACTACTTATGTTAAATTCGTCACTTTGTTTGGTGGTATTATGGACATTTTTCTTGGGGATTTGAGCTTCTAGTCATCTACTCTAAATTATTCAAGATTTCTAATGCATAGTGGTGCACCATTTTCCTTGATTTTTGATGTAGGGAATTAGGGATAGTCTGGTCATTCAACTTGTCTAGGAGACATAACACAGATAGTATATATATTATTGAAATAGTAACTAACACATTCTTTATGGTCTCCTGAAGTTAAACCCTATATATTACATTTTGAATGTTGTAACTCAATAATAATAATAATAATAATACAACTGGAGTCTAAATTAGGTAGATAGTTTTTATGAAAATGACTTAGAAAACAACTACAGCTGGAAGACGGAATTTAAGCTGATATTTTTTTTAACCAACAATGTCATGTTTTAGTCATCAAACAGTTACCATATTGGATTTGGTAACATGCATTGTCATCAATATTCAATATCAAAGTGAAGCTTATTAGGATTCATGCTCTTATCTTGGCAATTGAAAGCAACAATCCACCCACTTGTGGACTCTTGGAGGAAGGCCACTAATTAACAATCTAACACAGAACAAGTTATAGGGCTGGGACCAAAAGTTTGATTGCATCCTCCAATTATGGAACTCTGAGAACTACAATTATATGTAAAAACAAAAAGTTCATCATTTCCTCTCCTAGGTAGCTAGCCTTCAATCAGAACTTGTATAGATGCAAACTTATCTGCGTACTGTTGAAAAGGAATTGAACTTGATCCATCTTAGTAAGGTTAGAGAACATCATTATCAATTGACTATGAAATGAGATTTGATTAAGGATATATAAATTCTGAAATATCTATTAAATAAAATTATAATTCGCAAATGTGTCAGTAAATTCATCAAAATTCATTATTTAACTTAAATTCAAAGCAAAATTTACATCCAAGTGAAATTGATATATTGCTAAAGTTTGCATAGGAAATCAATCATTTTCATTAATTGATAAGCTATACTTCCATTACATAACACTGCCATTAATTAACCATCCCTAATGGATCCAGCTAATTTTCACTCACTAATCACCATCTTAAACTGCTCTCGCAACACTCGCATAACATATATAACATAGCAGAAATGATCGATGGTAAGCACTATTGATTGTATTTCATAGGATATCAGCAATATAGTTAATTAGCTAGCTAATCTAGAATTTTTTTATCGTGAATTGGGGGTGTCCGATGTGGTGGGTCATAATCCATCACGTCTGAAGCGTCTTGTTGTACTTCGTTCTTGTTGGCTTTCTTAACGTTGGAGCCAAATCTTACCACTGATTGAACTCCTCTTCTTCTCGTTAATCCCTACATAAGCAACAACAACATGCATGGTATCCATATTATGTAACTATACAATGTACATGTCTCAACTTATTTATCAAATTCTATTGATCCAACATTTCTGATAATGATCATCAATTATTGCCAATTGTCGGTGAAAATGATTGATTGATATGGATATTTTTTATTCATATGGATATTTTAATAATGAAATCTTGTGCTTCTTTTTAACTAATCCATAATTAGCCACATCATTAATTACTTTCCCCTTAATAATTCACAATTTATTTCAAATTAGATTAAAAATTAGTCCCATATATATAGGATGCTTAGAAATCAAATCTACGCCAACCGATGCTTAGGTATGCACATATATGGATGACTTCATTTTGTAAAAGAATAGTTGACACAGCCAATATGCATATCCATATGCACATCTTTTTGGTTTAATTATATTCCCTTTTCATTTGGGGTGACCGTGCAATACAAACTTTAAGTGAAATAAGTGCCTGACTTTCATTTCCTGGACAGCAACTAACTAAACAGAACCTTACTAATTTTGTATAATATAATTACCTCTATATTTATTGCCTTTAGTGGTACCACGAGGGAAGAAGAAGAAGGAGACCTAAATATCTCATGACCTGCGGCATTTTTCATTCCTATCAGTATAATACTCTAAAAAATGCCAGTAATTAGTGTTATGAATTCAAGAACAAGAGCTAGCATGAATTAGAGTAACTATAAAATAGAATCATTTGCTCAGCCCGGAGGTACAAATTGGGGGAAGAATAATTTGACTTTGTTATAATATATCTTGGATACATATATATCAAAGCATCAGGGACTAGAGTCTTATCTAGAGCTGTCAAATTGAGGGAAATCGATCAATTGTGAGAAGGGCTTCGCATTTTTGGCAGAGAATAATCAGAGTAGGGAAAACTAGGATGTTTATAGGGATTATTGCTGCTGGGCATTCGCCAAGAAACCGAGACAAGCTCAGGTTTGATAGTAGGAACTTGACCTGAACTTTCACTAACAAACTTTGAGTCGAGGTTTGCTTCTTGAGGCATTACGGCGGCATCAATATTGCCAATGATGTCATCTCCACGATTAGTCCCTTGAACTGAGTCCATGGGTTGCTGATCAACAGTGCCTCCAACCTGCACCAAACCCAAAACTTTAAAGCAATACGCAATATGGAGGAAGATATATTTAAGTATAAACTATAGTGTTACAAACCTTGACTAACCCAATATGGCGAGCGATACATGCATGCATGGAAAGACACAAGAGGAGGAGGATGGAAAAAGAGGGAATGAATGACATGATTACTAAGGAGAAGACTCTTTTTTAAGGATCGCAATGAGTTGAAAAGATAAGAATACGAGGTTGGGATATTGGATATATGTTATGTGTTGTAGTTTGGAGAGGATATTATTATTGTACTACTCCATTTATGTATCTATATAATGAGTCGTCCAACTGAAATGAAAGGGCATGCACGTGGCCTCTCTCTTTGTCCCCTCTTACTAGTCAGTATACTTGGGAACCCTAATGCCGTAACAACTAATTAATGATCCATAGAAGAACGGCTTAAAGGCATGGATGGACTTGGTTTTAATTTTTATAGAGTTGAGATTGATGGGGCAACTCGAGATTTAGGAATTTAGAACTATTCTTTTTCTACCTACAATTGAGGATAGAACTATTCTACTGTCTTTTTATTTTAGGGACAAAAAGGAGACACGGCACACTTTTTTTTTTTTTCGTTCTATAAAAGAGGGAAATATTAAAATTTGATAGAACATCATGAGCAAATGAATTTGGCAGCACTTTGAAACATCTTTCTCGATTAACACATGATGAAGTGTATCGTCAAAAAGGGAATAGTAAAAAATTTATCATCAGAAGAATTGAATCAAGTGGAAGAAGTCAAAATTACTAACAGATAAATAGGATCAGATTATATTATTAGTACATGCAATTTTAGCTATCAGAGCCATGCACTACTCCTTCATTTATGAATAGCTCAAAAATTTGTCGTCTGATTTCATGCTTGTGGTGTTCCGTGTCTGTTTCTCTTTCCCATAAAGTTACCAGTACCATGACAAAAAACTATGCTTCAACGATAAGAACGAAAAATACATGAATTTTTAATTTTGGTAATCTTAGACACCAACATTTTGATATTTGTAATTTTATCACGCGTCCAAATTCTAGACAAAATTAAATAGAAAATTATTGATAAAACATGCCATTAAAAAAAAAAAATCTGCTACATAAAAATAGATATAAATACGATCAAATCATGAAAAAAATATTTGCGTTTTGCGTCGCATTATTTAAATTTTTTGAAAATATATATATACACAGTTCTTTTTGCTGACTTGACATGTTTTATTTAACTAAGTTTTCTATTTAACATATTATTTATTTTGGCATGATTTACGAGCAATTTTAATTTTAATTTTATTTGAAATTTAAGTTGGCAATAAAATTTGAAAAATTAAATAACTCATATATAAATTTGCCACAATTACAAGTTTATGATAAAATTGCAAAGCAACAAAACACAATTTCATGCATTTTTGTGGCAATTAGGCCAAAGAATATCTTTTTTTTTTTTTTTGTTAATGACTTGTTTCTCCATACCCTTTTGCTGCCTTAACATCATTTTTCTGACCTGATATTACATTATTTGTTTAAATTGGAACTGCCGGCATAAATCTATTATCCCATGTCACTCTATTTTTTTTAATGAACGTTAGGTACTATAATTAATTAAGTAAAAGATCTGAAACTTTACAATGATCAGTATTAATTCACACCAGAATTATAATTAAGTTGCGGCTTCAGGATAATGGAGCTTGAATTGAATTCACGCGTGATAAAAAAAAATTTGATAAAAGCAAAATAATGAAAAGGAGACGTGACTTGAGTGGAGGATCCTCATCTGCACAGCACAGCTATTTTCCACTGCTGGTTGACGGCGCAGCCAACAAGACTCGGGATGGGAGTTTTTATACACAATCCAATCCAGCATTCTCGGTCGTTGCGGCGCCTTTGTTTGCGGCCAATTTTCACTCCCTGCATCGAAGTGAAAAAACTAACCTACAGGCTCAGATTTCAGTATGGGTTCTTCCCGCAAAATTTCATCTCTAAACAATCGATTTAGTTTAAAATTTTTGTTAATTTTATTTGAATACCTGTCTTAAATAATGTCCTCTTTTTTTTTTTTTTCTCTTTAAATTTAAAAGGAGAATTTTACATTATCTGCTCTTAAATAATCTTTACCTCAATACGGAAATACCAATTAACTTACTTTAAGGCAGGATAAAAGAATTATTCATTTGATGTCTCCTTCAGAATCGCTTTGCTTTAAAATGGAACCTTGAAGAACCGATGCTATTCTACGGTTAAATCCAATTCTTTAATTTTATAATTAACAACAGAAGACATATACTGCATTTGATTCCATTTTTTTTTAATTTTATGTTGTTATTATTTTGTTGCTACTGCCTTAGAATTTCATCAAAAAGGGACTACTAATCAAACCAAGAACTGGCCCGAGAATAATTTAAAGCAAATTAACAACTGTACAGGTACTCCACAAGCAAATTCATTAATCAACTCAGAATCTAAGAACAGCTACTGCAACTTAACATTACACATCATTCATTATTATTGTACACTATATATTCAGAAATGGACAGCAAAGCTCTGTCCCTATAGGCTTGACAACCATGCGGTCTCATCTGATGTGATAAATTTGTTTGAGGCTCAAGTCAAAATCAAAAGGCCAGCCTGTCCATCTATGCATATGTAGCAACTTTATCTTTGCAAGAAAACCAGATATGAGCTCCTCTATAATGTGCCTTTTCCCTTCTTTTATAAAATAAACTGACTTGATATATACAGAAATTGAAGCTTGCAAAAAAAAATTTTCACAAGGCAAAAATGCAATGAGATCTGTAAGGGGGGTAAATGAACATACCCCATTAGTGCACAACTCTGAACCTACAATACTTTTTATACAAACGAACAGGTTGACTACTTGGAGTGCATTAAAATATGAGATAACATTACTCATTTCACATTTGAAGAAGATTGTTCACAGTAACAGTGACAGAATTTGTTCGCTGCAAGTCCTGCAAAGTTCAATGCAACGGATTCTTAATTACAAACTAGTGGACTCTTAGAAAAATAAAAAAGTGGACTCTTAGAAAAATAAAAAAAAAAGGCCCTGTAACATAATTCTTGTATTCTAACAAAATTGGACTAGGAATGTAAATTTCAACACAGCAGCCATAGTTCTATGAAAATAGTCAAATTCAATGTAGTCAGATTAATGTTGGGAACACAGTTCCGACTGCTAGCAACTGCCAGTGAAGAATAATTAACTAAATAGGCCTTAATTCTTTCAAAACGTAAATGTAAATAATAGTAGGCATAACATCTCCCAGATCAATCCAGTGATTACAGGAGCAAAAAAAAAAAAACTCGAAAAAATAGGAACAAAACCCACAGATATGCTTCTCCTGGCGTGCACACATATATATTAAGTGCAACTGATATACTCATCAAACGACCAATTAAACAATTTGGGAAGATATGGACTTTTTTTATGGGGAAAGCCAAAACATACCTGGAGTATCAACTCATCTGGAATGTGAGGTAGAACCTCCCGTACTGTCTCAGCCATGGCAAGCATGTTTACTATGTTGTCATTCGCAGAGCGTGAAGCAGTCCTGATGTGCAAACCACCAGTACCTCCAGCTGATCTTCCACCGGTAGCAGGAGGAACAGGGGAACCAGATGCAACAGCTTGAGAGGGATTCATGGGAAAAAGACTCCATGCAGCATCCTCAATGGCAGTCTGAGCATAGGTTTCTCCTACAGTTGCAAGATGTCTCATCATCATTTGAACCCTGCCCAGTCCTACAGATCTCATAGCAGTAGAGGGACCAGCTCCATCTACACCCTGGACAGGCCAATTATGCAGCCAACTTGTATCCAACCCTGCACTTCTACAAATCCACCCACCAAAAACAAGAAAGAGAGCATTAGTGACAAGTTCACAACAATGGTGGTGAGAAAAAAACAGAGGCATTTGGCCTTTAAACCACATCTTATGCATGAGTATTCCGATGAAGGCATTTGGATGCTCATTGCATATTATGTGAGTCAAAGACGCAACAAGGATTGAAAAAAAAGAACTGTAATCAGCATTCCAGGCAAATGAAGTACAAATGGAATCTACATTCTAAGAAGATAAACATTGTATTTGCACTGGAAATTATGCTAACAAGCAAAGCCTGAGCGAGGTTAGTTAAAATCAAATTGAACATCATAGCAGCAGCTAGATAGCAAGCTTTGCCTGGAATTCCAGGCAAACGAAGTACAAATGCAATCTACAATCTAAGAAGATAAACATTGTATTTGCACTGGAAATTATGCTAACAAGCAAAGCCTAAGCGAGGTTAGTTAAAATCAAATTGAACGTCATAATAGAATAAAATGAGCAGCAGCCAGATAGCAAGCAGCAGGTGCAACATTAGTCCCATATGTACCAATCTTCAACTCTTCCAGAAAAGGAAAACCTCAGCTAAGATTCTACTGGGTATTGCAGTTGAAAACAAAAATCCAAAAAATACTCATTTCTAGGAAGAAAGTAACAAAACAAAAATTACTTGTAAGGTGCATTTAGCACGTTTTCGTCTAAACATTCCAAAAAAAATCAAAAATAGTCTCTAATTGCTTTTTCCAAAAAAAATAAAATAAAATGGGGTTTTCCCACTATTAGCATTTTGTGAAATGAACCTTGACAAAGGAATTGCTGGTTGCCCAACAACAGCAGAGAAGTCTATTAGATATAAATTTAGGGATTCCAATTCTGTTTGGTGAAAACAAAATGCTTATGTTAGAAGCAGCAAGCTGTACTCATTTGTAGGCAAGCAAATAGACTAGTCTGATATGGAGTAAGGATCTGAACCTCCAAGGGCTGCCTTCTATAGAATTCCGAGTCTGATTTGGGAATACTCCAGCAGGTAGAGTTGGAGTGTTTTGCTGATCAAGTCCTTCACTTATTTGACGAGCAAGCTGCTCATCACTAAAAACGTCTGCACTATGGTGATTTGCTTCATTGTCAGTTCTGCCTATAAAAAGTGGCTTCCGACAAGTGGGACATGAATACATATCATTTAAGCCTTGATCCAACCTGGCATGTATTCAATGATATTCAACATTGTAATAAGCATCATACACTAGGAAAGCTAAAACAAACTGTCGACAATAAATTAAAAAAAAAACTTCTACATCATACCAAGATCTCAAGCATGCAAGATGAAAAAGGTGACTGCAATGTAACTTCTTAGCCTTAGCCATAGGTTCCTGTTACTTGCCCACATCATCACACTTTATGAATAAA
Organism: Omphalea diandra; assembly: GCA_949677035.1. Classification (NCBI taxonomy): domain Eukaryota; kingdom Viridiplantae; phylum Streptophyta; class Magnoliopsida; order Malpighiales; family Euphorbiaceae; genus Omphalea; species Omphalea diandra. Next base: position 30,868 of record CATIWR010294314.1, read on the forward strand.
ATGAAAAATGAAATGAAAGGAAGGTAGAACTAAGCATACCCTGCAAATAGCACATTCATCATCATATGCTCTTAACTCTTCAGATGTTGCATCAGGAAGTGCTGCATGAAGGGCACCTAAAGCTATTCTTAGCTTGACATATCCTCTTACACGCTTTATGATAGCACTAAGCAAGGCCTGCTCAAAATAACCAAACCAATGAATAGAGAGAACATGAAATTGGAGAATGGAAACAATAAATCAATTTAGGGATGCTCATGAATCCCTAAGATCAGCAGAACAACAAAATTACACGTATATTGAGGAAAAGAACTGCATCCACCAGATGAAATGCCACGCCATGTAGCCACCAAATATGCATGTAATAACCAAGTGCCATTAACAAAGTTGCCATGTCGAGGGAAAATCCTAAATTCCGGATAAGCATGCCTTTCCACTCAGACAATGAACCTGCAATTGCACTCCTTAATTAGAAGATACATTAAATCCATTGCAATCATGGAAAAATTGAATAAACTGGCTATTAATGAAATAGGACCAACAAGCAACTCAAGGCTTTTCTTGCCCAAAAAAAAAAAATCTTTCACAAAGCATCTTCAAATGTGTTCACACAAGTGAAGATTGGGACAGTAAACCCAAATTTTCGACTGGACAAAATTCAGGTTTACTTGCATCGTCAAACAGGTGCTTTGGCATCTGAAGTAGCGCTTTGGACCAAAAGTGCATATGAGCTTGTAGCCCTCACAACACTGTACCAAATTGAGTTCTTAAAGTTAATGCACAAACCACAATGCATTTTTGTTTTTTTAACACGAGCAAAGTGCATTCATCTAAGAGCAGTCAAAAGTCAATACCAATATAACATGCTCTTAGATGAACTACTAGGTGCTAAAAAGTTTTTAATCATTTTTCATTAATTGATATCTATTACAAACTAAACGTTGATATTTACACATGGATTCTTATTGCATCCACTAATTATATTTGTACATAAGATTTCAAACACTTTGAAGATCAACTAACAAGATCACTTTTAAGTTTCAAGTATATAAGCTGAAAAGGGGAGGCCCCTTGCATTCCCTCTCCCTCCCTCCTAACCTCATTTAGCATGCTCTCCATGTTTCTCCTGCAAATAATTTACTTCTAATTTTTAAACCATATAAGCTAGTCTCCTAGGACAACCACACTTTGTGTTTTGGGCACAATCTCTAAGAGATTTTACAACTTGAGTGAACCTTGCAGCGTACAAAATTCAGCCAACCACACCATACAACCTAGAATAATCTCTTTCAGACATCAAAACAAATTTGAGGAAATACCTGCTGCTATAGCATCAAAATATTTGAACCTTTGGCAATTTGTACTATTCCCAGCAGAATGATGAAGCCAGATATCAAGCAACTGAAATCCATCTACCAACATTGCCTGCAATAAAAATTGGCCAGGTCAATATCACATGAATGAGTTGACAGCAAAAAAATCAAAAACAGATTTATCCATCCCTGAGGCTAAGTACTTCTTACGCATTACCTGCATAGTCTCAAAGGCAATACTTAAGGGCTCAAAGAACAATAACAGAAACATGGATGAATTCAATGTTCTGTACATCACCAAACACAGCCGTATCCTGCAAGCACCAAATGTTATACATAAAGAACCATCTCTAATGTATTTTTATCTACACAAAGATGAAGTTAAATATTTGGGGATCAGTTAAAATGGTACAATAGACAAAAAATTTAAATCAGGAAAAAAGTTACAGCAATTTTCTATTGTATTTGCAAGAATGCGAGTCATTTGTGATTGTGAAGCAGCATCCCTTTAAAAAGTTAAACATTCTCATATGGCTCAGCGCCTGTTCCTGGATGGGCTCTGCTCAGTATTAGAAGGAAAGTCCTAACCAACCAACCCTAAGCATCCCCTCCTTTGTCTGCTTTTGCTGTCACTAGAACACCACTTCTACAGTTATCCATGACAACAGCAAAGCACCATTTTCAGTTATAGTGACACCATTTCTGCTACCAATAAGATAGGAACGTGACAATTTCCATGTGCGAATTACTGAAGAAAATCTATTTGCATATTAAAAGAAAAACTTTCAACTGTGCCCTGCTTTCTAAATTCTGATAAGAATTTAATTGACACTTGCTGAATCAGAATTTAGTTTCTAACTAAGAAATGCACATTACTTCTCTAGCTAGAGTAGTTCTTACAAAAGCCAAACTATAAGCTTTTTTTCTTCAAGCAGAATTACTAAGACCCGTCAAAAATCCTGAACAATATGAATTCTCTTTCAGTTCAATTGTCAATATTACAGAAACAAAGGGAAATTAATGCAGTAGCTAAGTCACACTTATCAATAAAAGACCAGGATACTAAAAACTACCAGAAGATGTCAACGGAGAGAACCAACAACAGTACTGAATACACACGAAAATAAGTCCATGGCATTGCAGAAGGAGATGCATTTAGACGTTCAAGTCGATCTCTAGCCATAGCTTGAAACATCTGTACAGATATGACATCAGAAATTTAACAATGCCTCACAAGCAATTTTCTTATGCTTATAATCAATTTAAGACAGCATGATTATCATAAAAGATCACATCACATGCCTTTAAAGAACAGAGAACTGTCAGCCAGATTGACCACAAGCCTGCTTGAAATATTGTAGCTGGAACAACCAATGGCAGAAATGTCCCCTGTCAACATGCATTGACAAAAATATAGAATTGCTTATCCAGAGACATCATGAAGAAAACAGAGGTCAAGCTTTACAACAGAGATGCATAATTTTCAAACATAAAAAGATAAACTTAAAGCATATGGTTTGACAACCCTCAACTCAACTAAGCCTTATCCTGAACTAGTTGGGATCAACTATAAGGATCCATTTTTTGCATTCTGCATGGTTTTGAGCTACATTCTCTGTGAGATATATTATTTTTCAGTCGTTTCTGATCAGTTCATCTCATATATTGTAGGTCTACCCATCCCCTTCATATCACCTTCCACTTTAATATTCTCCATTTTCTAGTGAGGCATTTATTGGCTTACGATACAAAACGTTTCAATCTACCTTCCCGCATCTTTCCTCTAGCTACATTTCCATTTTCTTGTGAATATCTTTGTTTCAGATACAGTCCATTCTTGTATGACCACATATACACCTTAGGATCCTCATTTCTGTTGCACTCATCCTCTGCATATGGTATTTATTTATCGTCCAACACTCACTACTATATATCAGGGCTTGCAAACCTAAAAGCCAATATATTACAAAAATACTGTTCTAACAACTGAGAACACAACAAGATTTGTTTTTTAAAAAAAAAGTACATAAGAAGACACATGAAAACCATTCTAAGTGATCATGACTTTGAGAAACAGGAAGGCCAAAGGACATTTAAAGGGAGCACTTGCCCTCTCTTAAGTGGTCTATCATTCTTTTTGGTTGTTTAGGAAATCCTGATAGTTGACTCAACAAGAAGATTTTCAAACACATTTAACTAAAGTAGCATATCAATGAATAAAAATTAAATGCGTTCCCCTCAGTTGATCAGAACTCAGCAAGAAATTTTACCTTGTAAATGACATAATTAATAAGATGTTCCATCAATTTTCGAGTTTCAGAAGGGTTTAATTCCACAAAAAAGATAGTCTGCATGTGGAGTAAAGAAACCATAAGTATCAAACTGATCATTATACATAAAAAGCAAATGCACCATATGATGACCATATCGACCCAAATAACCAAAGCCAACAAAATCCACCTTTTAAGTGCAAACATGAAATTTACAGGTGTTTCTCTATCAAATAGGCTATATGTGGCTGGTAGGGCATCTTTCAATATAGCTAAATCTCTAGTGCAAAATTCTTTAGTTCACAGATTCAGACTATATATTTTCTCAATTCTGAAGCCTTGAAGATATGTTTGCTCTGCTTTTAAAATATAATAGGAACAAAAATGACCAGTTTACACCAATGTCAGCAGCACAATAAAGCCAAAGATTATCTACATTTTGATTTTAGAGCTTATATGCACAAAATTTTAAGAACATCTGAAGATGGAAACATCTGAATTAGGGTTTTTACAGCAATACACAGATAATGGAGTAAATTTTCATTTTTATTATAATTGAAAACAGGACTGATTAGCACGTAAATGGAAGGTTTTTAATTTTTGCATGGGCATAAAAAAATGTAGTTTAGGATGAAATTGCTTGCATACTAAGTGATGAGACTAACACTTAAAAATCAACTCAATCTGTTTATAACCAAGAAAACATTATGGAAAATTTATAATCCTAAAAGCCCCAAAGCAGTTTAGTAAAACATCATGCTTACCTTAAGACAAAGATTTACTAGAATGAATGCATTAAACACAAAATTCGCCAGCAGCACAATAGTGGTATAAGAACCCAGAAGCAAGTCAAGGGCTTGATTGGCATTCTCTGGGCTGATAAAATTCTCACTAATTATGCCATCTGATTTTATTTTGTCTAAGGACAGCTCTGTCCAATGTTGTAGACCCACGAAGCCCAAAGCTGTGGACACTGCTGAAATTGCTAAATAGCCCGCACCCATTGGTAACTTGCAGAGCCTCTTCAACACCCAAGTCCCAGATTCTCAACGGGAATTACATTAGTCACTAATGCACAGAAAAATATTTCCAGCAATAGTTACAAATACACAAAAGTGCACAGAAGCAGACATGCCAAGTGAGCTTAAACTGTCCAAAATGAACAATTTAAAACAGAGTAAATAAATGCAGAAAAAAAACATATGTATAAGAAGTGATTAGTAAAAAAAAAAAAAAAAAGCCCATCATGATTTGTAATAAGAACCAATTAAAGTGGAAATGAAGATAAAGAAAAAGAAATAGAACACAGTTCTGTAAGATTGAGGGCAACTTCTCAGAATCCAAATAGTTAAAAGAAAAAACTAATAACTAAGTAAAAAAAGGTTAATTCCAAATAATTTCATAGCTCAATCAAGACCACAAACCAGAAAACCTATTCCGATTCAGGTTTACAATATTTTTTTTTAAAAAAAAAAAAAGTGGAATAAACCCAAGATTTAAATTCAATATAAAAAAGAAAAACACAGTATAACACGTAAACAGAAATTCAAAAAAATAATCAGCTACAAATTTTTTTAAAAAAATGTTTTAAGATTACATTTACTAATCGGTGTGCAATATTGAAATAATTAGAACGATAATAATAATAGCACGTTTGAAGAAATGAAGAACCTGATGCGATCTGAGACGGAGAACCAGATCAATAAGGAACAAACATGGCGTCGGTTGCAGTCGTATTCTGAGTCGCACTACATATATATCTATATATATATATATATATATAAAGAGAGAGAAACTGAAAGGAGAGAAAAGATAGATTGGGGTAGTGCTCTGTTTTTACAGGAAAGCGAAAACCACGTACTAAAATAAAACTATCAAAATAAATACTGCCATTAATCATTAATTTGAAAGTATAAAAAAAACGTAACAACACATGGATTAATTTAATGGACTCTTCATAACGGGTAAGATACGCATATATAGATAATAAATTTCATTTATATATCTGTACTTTAATTTTCTTCTTTCTTTACTTTTTTTTTAATAGCATTAAATCTATCAATGTTTCGATTAAATTAGTTTTTGACCGAAAATGTTTTTATAGTCAAATTTTGTATAGTTGTCCCAATAAAATTTTACATGTAAAAATTAGATTTCTAATGTTTTTTTATTAATATAACATTGAACGAACAAGACACACTTTTCATAAAATTATTATAATTTTATAATTGTGTACTAATTTATATTAATAAAAATAGATTTTTGTATAATTGAAATTATATTTTATTTAACATGATAACATTATATCATAATTTAGTGACTGATAAATTTTATTTGATAAATTAAATTATTTGAAAAAAAATAAATTATAATATCTTTTTAAAAAATTAATAGAATTAACATCTAACTAGTTTTATTTTTATTTTTTTTTACTTAAATGACACGAGTATGTCATTTTACATTTTTCATTATTTTTACCAAACACTTCTACATCTATTAGATCAATTATCAACTATTAGATTTTTAGTTATAATAAAATTATCAGCTAATAATTAAATTATCAGTTAGTTTTTTTAAACAGAGTCTTTATCTTAAAAATAAAAAATATATTAAAATTTTAAATTAATATATTTGAAAATCTCAAAAATAAAATTTTATAAATTCATGATATATTAAAATATATATGAAATATTATAAATTTTTCTTTTAAATCATAAAAAAAATGTTGTGAATTATTTTTTATTAATACATCCAAAATCTTTAAAATAAGCAGCTTGATTCTTAAAAAATTTAAATATTTTCTTTTTTTTTTTGGTAATTTTGTCTAAAATGGGTAATAATTATACATTAATTTGAATTATGGTTTAAATTAATTTAATTGATTTATTGTCAAAAAATATTTTTAAATTATTTTTACTTTTAAACATATTTTTGAATAATGGATTATAAAAAATTACTTTTTAGCATGTTTTTTCATATAAATAATTATTATAAGCTAATTAGCTTCATTTTAATTTTGAATAAATTGCAACTAAATAAATCAAATTATGATACAATAGTATATTTTGAAAGTTTTTTAATGTGATTATAAAAAATGAAAAAGTTTGAATTTTAAAAATATTAAATTAAAATAAATATATACTTATTTTTTATATTATAAAACTAATATCAATTTCTCATAATATGTCAAAATTTGAATTTAAAAAGATAATATTATTCAAAGCTACACAAATTTTGGTAAATTTTGATTTTTTTTATCATTAAATTAAATTAATAAATTGAGGAACTAGAAGAAAAAGCATCGCGTTAGTTGCTACTATTGGAGGATTCCTGCTTTGGAAAAACCATCGAATTAGTCTGCTCAGAAGGAACGCCTCTCTCAGGTGCCAGATCCTTCCAGAACGACCACTGCCTAATTCCCTTCACCTGCTCCACCCATAAAAACTTAAACCTCCTAACTAATTTCCCGACCACCAGGCGGCGGGTGTTTAGACAGATTGCGGGGGCGATCAGAAAACAGCGTAGCATAGTAGGCGATGGGAATAATAAAGAGCTCTTTCTCGTTCATATTAGGGTCGGTATGTGGGGTCTACATTGCTCAAAACTACGACGTTCCCAACATAAAGAAACTCGCCACCACCGGCCTGTTCATGGCCAAGCTCCTCGAAGAGAAGTACCGCAAGCCCAAGTCAAAAAACGACGACGATTAGCTCCATAAATTATCACCAGGTTTTCTATTTTCTTATTTATATATTTATTTTGTGGATGAAATTATTGGATAACATTCAATTAATGATTTTAGTAGAGGGGAAAAACGTTTACTAAGTGTAATTGGAGTTTTTATTAGTTGATTTTATAAGGGAATTGGATCATACTCTTGCAGATTCATTGTTATGTGTTTTAATTTATTTGGATTTTGGCGTTTTTATGGAAAAAATATTTTGTATTAATAATTAGTTGCAATTCTCAAGCTAATTTATGGAACTGCCCAATCTGTGATTAGAAATATTATTTAAAGGGACGAGCCTTTGTCGTTATTAGGTAATTGCTGTGGAGATTCCATTGCTAGATAGATAAGCTAAATCACTTGGCTGAATGAATGGGCTGATGAACTTTTATGTGCTCATCATCATATATGTTGTGGCATTTAGTTAGGAATGTTGTGTGTGTGTGTGTGTGTGTGTGGTGAAGAGAAGAGTCATTTTGGTTAAAATTTTTATGGATGATGTTTTTTTTTTGTTTGCAAGCAACTCATTGATTCGAGCGGATATGAGTGGACATTGTCATCTGGTTCATTCGCACAAAATGACAGTAGTACAAAGATCTGAGTAAGAAATATTGCGATTGGATGTATGTAATGGAAAGGCAAACCTCAACTGGTGAAATTCTCTTATAGCGCTAGACAGTTGCTTCAACGCAAGACCTACCACCTATCACACCTGCTTTTTTTTTATCCAAACTCCATTTCTTCACAAGGTTGACTGATTGGTCATGGTGAATCATAGGGTTGTTTTTTATGTTAAGTTCATGCAAATTTTATAGTAATGGGAATGGATGAGTTTCTTCGATTTGTATAGTTAAAAAGCTTGAAATGAAATTCCATTTTAACTACACCAAATGTTTATAAATAGTTTGATACTTCCAGCTCTTGGGTCACATTATTCCGGCACTTTGGTTGTTTCTACTGTAGTAAAAATTGTTGAACGTGGAAATCTTGTTGATTAATCTGAGCACGTGGTTTCTGGTTAGCTGGATTTGCTTGAATTGGAGCTGATAGCCGATCTAAAGTTGCCGAAAGTTTGTTGCTCTCAGGTTGATACAAGCCTTTTTTTTCCCCCAAATATACAGGTGTAGTTTCTGTTGTTACTTGGGTCCATTTCACAAAGATTTGTTAACTCTTCGAAGGAAATTCACGAGAACAGTTGGTCTGGAAGTAAGCAGTCCACGCTACTTGGGGAAGTTTTCTCGACAACTTCGTGATACTTTCTTGCTGGCCCGAATTACGACGGGCTGTTTATCTTCAAGAAGGGCTCTACGTGACCAAACTAGTCCGTCTTATTAACATGGGGTTCAATTGGGCTCAAATTGTCGAGTTGTATTATGAGACTGCCCAAAACAAGATTCTGGTACGGACCTTTTATGATTAGGCTGAAATGATGTAAGAGGAGAAATTTTAATATATTGTGAATCCATAACCTGGATTTGTGAACTTATTATTAAGTACATTTATTTATGTATTTAAATTTCTTAAAAAATGGCTAATAATTGTTAAAATTAAAAAAAAAATTGCTATTTATTTAGTATATGATGATATCTATATAATTTTATGCGGTGAATTAAGACTTTAAGAGAACTTTTCGATGTAAGATAGCGAATTTAGTCTGCTGGGCTGTAAATCTTTTAAAAGAAATCAACAGCACTCTGGTAGAGAATCGGTTAAAATTTGCAGTGGAGTAACAATACAATGCACAAGTCACGAGTTTGAGAACGACAGAGAAATCAGCTCAAGAAGCTAGACTTGGGTATTAGTTTGTCGTCTATTCGCTAGACCCTGACTTTGCTCTACAAGTCAAGTTGGAAGTACCTGATTATCCTATGCGAGGGCGGCATGTTCTAATGCCTTAGTTTGGTATTGTAAATTTTTTTTTTTTTTGAAAAAAAAGAATCACAATTTCAATCTCTAATTTCATATGTAATAAGAAAATCACTAAATTATTAAGAGTATAATAGAATCAAGTAGAATATTATTAGGATTGCTTGCTCTAATGCCTTGTTTGATATTATAATTGAGTTAATTCAAACTCGATTATTAAAATTTATATTAATTCAACTCAATTTAATTATTTATATAAATTTATTAAAATAAAATAATAAAAATATTGAAACTTCATTAGATGAATACTTTGAATTTCATTAGATAAACTATTTAAGTAGCTCAAATTTAAACTTAACTCAGTTAAATTGAATTAATTTTAAATATTTTTTAGGCATATTAGTCAAAAAAAATTAAATATTTGCGTGTTTTGATAATTATACCTAATTTTTTAAATTTTAGTAAATTTAACCAATTTTGTAAAATTATTGACGATTATAATCTATTTGAGATTTTAGTCAAAATTAGATAACATAATCTATAATATTTTCATCCATGTAAAATTGAATTTTAAGAAATATGTATTCAATAAGTTCTAGTATTTTTAAAATTCAATCTTACTTAGATAATATATCATGAATCATGTTATCTAATTTTGATTAAAATCTCAAATTTATCATAATTATAAAAAAAAATTTTGTAAAATCGATTAAATTTGTCAAAATTAAAAGAATTAGATATAATTATCAAAATATGCAAAGATTTAATTTTTTTTTACTAGTAAACTTATTTGTTAAATCAATTTTAATAGTTTACAAGGAAAGATGATAATGGAAAGAGAATTTTTCACTCCCTGCAAGTCCCCATGAGACGGAAGTGTGAATTGCATACCCTCTTTGTGGGTCCGGGATCACCAAAGTGGATCCCTATAGGGGCTCAAAATATTATATATATTTTATAAAATTTTATATTTATTAAATATATATAAAAATATTTTACATGTATATAGCATAAAATATTTTTATTTTATAATATAATAAATATATTTTAAAAAACAATTTAAAAGTAAAATAAAATAAAATAAAGAGGAGAAAATTTCCCTCATTAACAGAGCGGGGCGGGGCAGGGTGAGGCGATGGCCTCCGCTCGTGACACGCTCCATTGTTATTTCTATTTATAATTTGTTTTAATTCATTTACATTTTATTTGTAATTTTTTGAAGTGTAAATGTTTAATAATTTTTAATTAAAAAATAATATATTTGTTTGATCTTGAATAAAAAATTTGAATTTAAAAGTTTGGTTAAGAAAAAAAAAAAATACTTAAAATACTAGACTATACAGTACATATGCTTTATATAAAACAAATTTGGGTGGGTTTGTGGAAGTAGCTTCAAAGAAAAAAAAATGTTCTTGCCAGCACCTGATTTGGTGCGGCGTTATTCCCGTTGGGCCCAAATGCGTCTGCTGAGGTAAGCACAAACTGATAAAAAATTTTAATGGGGTAGTCATATTTAACCTAGTGGCTGCAATTGAACTAGTTTCTTGTTTGTGGTTCCTTCACAAAAAGGCATCACATCCACTAATCCCCAGATAACCTAAAATAAAAGCCTCTGCAAATATAAAAGTTTTTTCTTTTCTTTTTTTTTTAAAAAAAAAACAAAGCCTCTACATATAAAAAAGTTAGTATCTCCAGCCATTAACAAGTGTCATGAATCTTAAAGGATTAGCAATAATTAAGAAAGAGAATTGATAATATATTACAAGAGAGTTAATCTTTATGGATTAAGGGTCATTTAACCCCCTAAACCTTTTCCCACAGACCTCATGCAGCATGTTTGAAAAAACAGGTGGTAGTAAGATTTTTTCAAGTATGGTAAAATAAGATTTAATAAAATGAGATTAATAATTTAATTTTATCTTAATTTGTTAAAAAATAATATTTAATGAAGATTTCATGTTAAACTGATTAAAATACTCTTTATGAAAATTTTTTAAAAAACGATTAAATAGTTAAAATAACATAAAGATAAACAAATCAAAATATTTAAAACTAAATAAAATAAAAAAAATCCTATCCTAATTAATTCACTAAATTGGTGAGTTGAGAAAACGAGATTTCACAATATTTTTTAAACTTTTCAAAATTTTATTTTTTTAAATACAATGTGAAAGTTTTTTAACGTTAAAAAACTTTGTCAACCCTTTAAAAATCTAAATGCAAATAAGAGGTTAAATCTAAATTGACTATTTGTACCAATTAAAACTATCAATTAGACATTTAGTTCAAAAATATCCAATTTTGATCAATAACTCAGGTGTGAAATTCACGCATAGAAGAGTGAAAACTTTAATAAAATATATATAAAATTTCCTATTTTTGTAAAATCCCCATTTTAAGTTTTCTCCCACTTTTTTCACGTCTTCTGTAACTCTCAATCTTCTCTATTCGAATCTTTTTCAATTTCTTGGGCTACGACTTCAAACGTGAATAGAGTATCATTTCTAAGAAATTAAAGTACTGTTATTGTTCCTCATCATTATTTGATTTTCGCGATTTTAAAGAAGAGGGATGATGATTGTTTCCCATTTGTTTCTGTTGCCCTTTTAATTCTCGAGTTCTTATATGAAGCTTTAGGCCATGAAATACAGAGGAAAGAAGATTTGAGGCTTCGAATTTGGAAAAAATTCGTGTGATGGATATTTTAATGTAAATATTTGTAGGATGGAGATTGGAGACATCGTAATTTTGTGGAGATAAAAAAAAAGATTGATGATGATGACAATGGAAGAGATTGTTTCTTTCCCGCTCGAAAAAGATAAAAAAGAAAAGAAAAAGAAAAATTCAGAATCGCAATTAACTTCTCAGTCACCATCTCCAATCAAATCAAAATGAGTATTGTGCTCATCTGTCTCTAATTCCAAATATGGGTTTCCACTGAGTTCAAGTCTCTTCAACAATATCAGAATGTATTTCATTATTATAACCATAATTTTATCAATTTTATTTTGATTCATTCTCTGTTATTTGTCTTTCCTTCTCATGCTTTCCTTTTAATTAGATATTACTGTTCTTTATCTATGATTTCTACTAGGTTTCGAGTTTTAATTGGAATTCATTCATTTATTTTGAAATATCTCCACACTTCAAACTCGTACAGAGGATATTTTCTAAGAAACTATAATTGTTTATGGCGTCGTTTTGTGCTCCAAGGAGAAAGTGCTTTTATTGCTTTTCAATTTGCAGAGGAGCTGCTTTTGTTTATGGCGTGGGGTCAGGTTGGCAATTGATTTTGTACACAGTTTGGAGGATTCATTTGGAGTGGCATCCACATGTAAGGAAGTGATGGATAGTGTTTTGAACACAGAGGCGAAGATTGAAGCCACAAATAATCGTTGAGTGGAGGGCTTGATGGATTGGAATTGTGGTTGCAGGGAAGGAGAAGGCAACTAAAAGGAAACCATTGTCGAATTGGTGTTTTTATGATGCTGGTGGACGGAGAAGAATGTATAAGATAAAAGTTTATGAATTGAAAATTTAAGAATTTTATTTTTTTAAAATGTTGTTGTTTTTTTCTTTTTATTTTTAGTGTGTGTTATTCAATATCAGAATTAGGAGTAAATTGATCTAATTATATATAGTTTAGTGACTTAATTAGACTTAAACATTAAATTTGACTTTATGAGATCTCTTTAAAAAAATTGAAGGGCCAAATAGGCTCTTAACCCTAATCTTTACTGTCAACACTTCTTTTCATAATTTGAATAGACATTTATATTGTATTAATCCGACCATTAAATTATTTAATTAGTTCAACACCAATATGTACAACAGCTGTCTTCATGAATTTTTTTTCTTTTTTATTTTTTATGCAACCTCATTTTTCCTCAACTAGTTGTGCTGACAAAGACTGTCAAATCTTCTATAATTGAGGTGGTCCTGTTGGAACCATTCTGATCGTGACTTTTTTTATAAAGTCTTATTGTCGCTGATTGAACAGGGTAATGGGAGTGAATAAGTCTAGTACAAGCAGGTAGAATTTGGCTCCCCTTTGCCACACCATGGTTTGCAGTTGGTCAAAGGATTTATTTGGATTTTGCATTTGATTTCATTGGTTAAGAAAAAGCAGCAGAACTGCAATTTGAGCGTTTTGGATGGATGCGGCACTGTGATTTGTGTTGAACGCTGAGCTGCTGCTGGCGAAGCAACTTTTACATTAGTCAAGAAGGCTTTGGACTTGACACACAAGCCAAAACTTTGCCCTTTTTGTAATTTACATCAGCTTCATGCAGAATTCGATCTTAGAGTGCATTTCAAGAACTGATCTGTTCCCATATCTTAAAGAGGCAAAAAGCCACAGAATTTTTTAAACTGACAATAACTCCTTCAACTCTCCCAACAGGACAAGGTATTCCATTTGCATATGTTTTTGCACTTGGCAGTTGGTGCCAACCGTTCTTTTTGTTATATTGGAAATTTCACCTACCAAGTAGTATGTGATTGCTGCTCTGAGCCTCGCAACCATTCTTGTGTGACATACCAAATGCAAGTGCTCCAAACCTTTTTCATTTGGCACATTAGAAGTATTCAAAGGGCATGGAATCATAAAGCAAGCATTCGACCGCCCAAGTACTTAGCCTACGACATTTCGTACTCTTAAGACTGTAAAATGGATTTTAATATGGCTACTCTAGTTGAATCAGCGAACTACCTTAATGGAACCAATCAATATTGAGTGATATTGTACATATAAAGGACCTAAAAGCTTTTACCATTCACCCCAAAGTATACCCAACTTCACATCATTTTAATGCAATTCAGCTGATGCTCGGATGCAGCTGCAACTGATTCACTTTTCCACCGCTCTTCGAGTAACTATCCAAGGAAATCTTCCATAGACCCCAAATTCAAGAGAATAAGTCTAAATAAACATCCTTCCTGAAGCTGTAACGGTTAAATTCATATATAACATACAAAAAATTTTACATACAAACATTGATGGGATCAACCCCAAACGTAATTCCCATCTTTCCTTCCATGTATCAGATCTAAAGCAAGGAGAAGATTCAAAAACATCCTCTCCCATCTTCAACCATTATCAGAGGATATTCACCTCATCATTTTAATCAAAGGGAGGTCATAACACTCCAAGAATCGCACCAAAGCAATGAAAATACAATTCCCAGTGCCCTACTACCACCCCACTCTTGAAATCACACAAGTGAAGATGCTGGCGTTCTTGATGCTGCAGATGCCAGAGAGCTTGATTCACCAATTTTTGCAGCTACTTCAGCTATAACAAGTCTAGTCAGAAGAAGACCAGCAATTAGGGCTGCCCCCATTAGCATGGTGAAAACCGCACTCCAGCTCATAGCAGAAATATAACCTGTTAGTAAAGGTCCAATTGCAGCCCCAACTGAGCCTGTGCCATCTATAATTGCTGTAACTGTTGCTAGTGCCCTCGAGTTCCCTTTCAAAGAACTGTGGGTTCCCAAGTCAGCCGATACGGCTGTTGTTATCAGAGCATAGGGCCCATTCACAAACATGCCAGTAACGAACATAAGAGCTATATTTAAAGTCAAAGAAATGTGTCCATAGCTACGGTAGAAAAAGAGAGCAGGGATTGCGCAATACATGAAGCTTGCTGCTGTAATGGCTCTGGCACCTAGACGATCAGAAATGTGCCCAGCTAAGATTCCACCAATCACCCCTCCAACATCAAACAATGTTGACAGGTTCCCCGCAGAGCCACTGGATAAGTACTTCCCATCAATAGCTGCAAGATTAACCAACCACTGATATTAATACGTTAAGCGCAAAGATGAGTTCAATAACCGGTAAGATGACGCACAAATTTCAAATTCAACCATAACTATAATTTTATGAGTGTGGCCACCAAAGATACTTAGGAACAAGACATTGCAATTAAAGGTTTTATCTAGTTGGGCAAAGAGTTCTATTGAATTGCAAACAGAAGAAAAGGCCAATTAAAAGATGCATCTTTCTTGAACTACGGTGGTGGCATAATGGTTAACTCTCACCACATTACTCAGATGTTAAAGTTTCAACTACAGTCATTATTTTATAAGTGGTTAAGCATATTAAAAACTATCTGCATTCAGGCTCACCAAGAAATTAAGAAAACAGGGGGTTCAAATTACCTGTGTGACTAATGTAGAAGGGAAGCCAGTAGAGAAATGTGTAAGCCACCAATTTGGCAAAGAAAAGGCAAAAAGCAAATGGAGCAACTCCAGGAATTTTCCATGCTTGAATGAATCCGACTGCTGCCTCCTTAACCTCAACATCAGAATCTGAATCCAAAAGAGGCTCTGTTAATTCCTCTCTAATTTTCCTTGGATAACGAAATTCTTCTTCATCTCTGTCGATTCCGACAGAGTCAGGATTGACAGGCAGAACTAAAAAAACAACCAAACCGATAAAAGCAATAAGAAGACCAGGCAGGACAAAGGACCAGCCCCATCCATAATTCAACATTGCAGCTGCAATCAAAGACCCTGAAATGTTCCCAACCGAGGTGTGAGCATTCCATATACCCATAATTAGTCCTCTCTTCCTCTTTCCAAACCAATTTCCAACCACGGCAACCACTGAAGGCCATCCAGTTGATTGGAACAAACCAGCCAGCATTTGCAGCACCAAGAAGTAGTAAAAGCTGTGTACATTTGCCCAATATCCAACCCCAAACAGTGAAGTAAACAAACCAGCTCCCACCATTCCGATTGTCAAAAAGATCCTCAAATCCATCCGATCACCTATGTGTCCAGAGAAATACATTCCTATGGCATATATAGCGAGAAACGCCAGGTCAAGTTGGCCAAGCATGGCTGTGCCATCTGATCCATTAAAGGGGGCCCAACCATCTCCAAGCGACCATGAAAATCTGCTTCTTTCTTCTGATTCACTTAAGTAAGTTATCTTCCATGGATATAACTTCAAACCCACTTCTGTTGATTGAGGATCAAGATTACTCTTGACAATGCTTGTGGTTTTTCGAGCGGCATGGTAGCTCGTGTATGCTAGAAATGTTACAATCAAGACAATGGCTTGACAAGTTTTGTAGGAAATTCTTTTTTTCTTTATGCATTCTATGAGTTGAATTCCATATGGTTTATTTTGATTTCTCTCAAATGCTGGTTCTGAGAACGAACCCATATATGAAATCAAGGAATAAAGATGAATTAGGGACTTTAATTTCCTTCCTTAGACCAAAAGCAGCAAACTGCCAGGAAAATTGAATATCGTAGATGAGATAACTGTTGGACGCTCCCGATTTAGCACATAAAAGAAATACATCTTTCAAAATCTACAGAATACAGAGTTAAAGAGGTAATTTTGTGTCTCACAAGCATGTTTTAGACAATTACAGAAAGCAAGAAAGAGAACTCAATTGACAGGATGAATAATATATAAGACTGAAGAATAAACTGAAGGGAAGACTTCAATTTTACGATTAACATAAATTTCTCGACCTTCTCAGATATCAATTAACATCAAGAGAAAACTAATTAATCAATTCACTGAAAAGCGGGAAGTAAACCTCAACCTGTCCCTAAGAAGAGAAAAAATCGATATAAATATGATGTTCAAAGTAGAATCGAAGACAGCAGAAAGAAAGACAAGATATATTCCCGAAAAATTGAAAAAATCATCAAACTTTAGTTGTTGTCAAACATGGAACCGGACTAACTAGTTTGTACGAGAATGAATTTAGAAAAGTAAACAATCCGTAACGACCAGACACAAAAGACGACTGAACTGACAAACAAAAATCGTTGAAAATCCAACATATTCAAAAGCTACATACAAAAAAGCAAATTTTTCCATAATCAGAGGAAAATCCAATATCTCTTCGCTCATAGATTGACATTCCAAGAAATACTCACTGCTCTACCATGACAAAATTACTCAAAAGAAACCGAAAAATTAAATTTCTTTAAAAAAAAAAGACGTTATTGTCAAATACATATATGAACACAAATTAACAATTAACAAGTGGAAACATGTTACCTCTTATACGGTTAGATGAGTTTAACAATTGCTTCTTGTCACTTTTCAGGTTCTTAAAGCTGAATCGGAATGAGAATAAAGTCTGCCTAGTTTTTTCTTCTTCAGTTGCTTATAACTACCACAGCAAAATATTTAAAGGCGCAGTGGATTCTCAAACGGAACGTTAATACTAATTTAATGATGCGAAGTACCAATTTAGTACATACTCCGAAGGTTAATTTGCTTTATCAATTGACGGATGTGCCCTTGTCCAATGGGTGTCAGGAAAAAGAAAACTGGTTCTTCCTAGAATTGCAGGTTTTCTTTTTTGTACGGAAATTTCCAGAAAAAAGATGCCCTCCATTTTGGTTCAAACAAACATATAAGGATACCGATATTTTATGACGGGCTATTGGTCTAAATAAAATCTAAATTTGTGTAAGATTTAATTTAATTTAATTTATAAATTTTATAATAATTATATTTAATTTATAATGCTGATCAAAATTAAATGATTTATCATATGACGATAATAATATGCGTTATATAATAATAATAATAATGATATTATATTTAATTTATAATGCTGATCAAAATTAAATGGTTTGTCATATGATGATAATAATATGCGTTATATAATAATAATAATAATGATATGTCATTTAATTTTAATCAGTTTTCTGAAATGAATACAATTACTAAAAAAATTAGTCAAAATTTTAAAAATTGAATATAATAGTCAAAACTTATAAAAATTTAAATTTTTTAAGCAATAGACCTTTATGAAATATTTTTTAAAAATAATTTTACTGTCACAACTATATTTGAAAATGTAAAAAGTAAATTTCATATTTTTATGAAAGATGAGTACTATTTTCAAAAATTATAAGAGTGATAAATAATTTGCCCTGTTTTATTCCCCACATATGTGAACTCAATCAATTCTTTTTTTTTAAAAAAATTACTCTGAGCTCTTATATTTTACCATAATTAAATAATCGGTCCTTATATTTTCTTTAACTCCGTTACATTTCTACTTATCCTTTACATCCTTATGCTTAAAAGGTTCCCCAACAATTCTTTGTAATTGTATATGTTATTTTCAATTTATGGTTGCTCATATTGTGGGAATTATAGATTAGTTGCTCTGATCAATTTCTAGCTTATGAACCAAAATGAAATAGAGGTGAACAGGATCAAATGTTGGGAACTTAAGTGGATTAGGAAATCTTTTCAGGGCTGACTTACATGATAGAGCCTCCGTACTTGTTAGGGCAAAGTTTTTATAATCGAATCAAAATTGTGAATTGGATTAATAAAATTGAAAATTAATTAGTTAAAAAATACTTAAAATTGAAAAAATCAAATCAAACCTAGAATTGTATCAAATTAATTTAATCTAAAATTATATTATTTTGTTTGAAAAAATTTAAAATGTCATTTTATTTTATTCAAAATTTAAATATTAAAAATATATTTTTATTGAATTATCATATTATACTATTCTTTTGTTTATATATATATATATATATATATTTCAAAAAATGACTAATTGAATTTGATTAGTCCTGGCCAATCGATTAGTTTAATCCCTAATAATCTTAAAACCATCAGTTAGGGGCTTTTGGATGCTTATTTTCTTAGACGAGCCAAAACAAGTTAGTATTTTTTTTAATTATAGACGGTACTAAATAGTTACATTATGAAAAGTTGATGAATCCATATGACCAGTGGAAGGTACCGAAATAAGGGATCGAAGACATCACTATGGTGGATGTGGGCCTTATAAGTACTGTTAAAGGTGACCTTGCCAAGGCGATAGCGCCATTGATGATGATTAGAATGCATATATTTCATGGTTGTTGTGACGATATATCATATATTTTTGGCTTTTGCTACTCCCTCATTCTAAAAAAAAGGAAAAAAAAAAATTTTTGGGGGAAACAGGAAAAAGGAGATCGTGGTGAGGACGAGACTATTAACTTTGCATGATTGACTACAGAAAACACTACAATTTTGAACGGAGTGACTATATCATGCGACAAAGACAAATGACAAGGACCTTTTCATACAATTTTAGAAAAATAAGTACCAATTAGACAATTATGGCAAATCATATAAATAAATGATTTGCCAGATCTTTATTGGCTAGATTTTTTATGTTTTTATTTTTTAACCTCTAATTATAATGTAAATTTCAACAATTAGGAGCCATGGATTTTTTTTCCTAAAATATTTAAATAGAATGAAACCTATGAAAAGTAGAATTTTTAACATTGTGAGATAGCAATCCATCAATATGCTATTAAATGTGAACTCAATAATGAATAGTAAATACAATTTGAATTTTATAAATATATTTAATCGCGTCAAAGTTATGTGAAAAAATGATTTAGTTGTATTTGATATGGTGTGGGAATTTGGAATCTTCATAAATGTTATATTTCAAAATTTATAAATTTTGTTGCGTAATATACGATATTATATAATATCCATATTACTCAATGTTTATGCGTTGCAATTGAAAAGTAAATAGTCAAATAAGTCAAATACTAATAGAAATAACTATACATAACAAATTTATCATAGTCACAAATATTCTATTACTTTTGTTTCATTAATTATAGAAAAATTCAACACATTTTTATGTATCACATATTTTGACTCATTATATATACACCAGATTTCCTCTTAGTGCGTGTTGTTTATGTGAATTGATTGGAAAAACTTTATTTATGCAAAGCCCTTTTACTATTTTTTTTTATTATTTTTTTAATTTTTAATTGTTTGTAAAAGCGTGCACGCGTGATGCAAACTCACCAAGTCCACTAGCTGCTCACCGGAAAAAAGAAATGCATCTGCTTGCACGCATAAGGACCACGGCCATTGAGTGGTGTGTCACACAATTAAATTTCAATTTTAATCATTAATCATGCTTATAATTTTTTTTTGAGGCATCAATCATGCTTATAATAAAATCCACGCATACACAATAATTACTTGTAACATTGCATCAATAATAAAATCCACGCATACACAATAATTATCATATTAAATGAAATTTAATATTATTATTAAAGACCTATTTAGATGTTTTATAAACATTGTAGAATGCAAATAAAATAGATATAAAGATTAGTGTTATTAAATTAATAAAAAATATTAAAAATTCTATACTTATTTTTTAAAAGGAAAAATAAATAAATGCTTAGGATTCACATGTAAAAATACGTGCACATCAAATATAGAATTTTTTAATAATAGATGAATGACCATTCAAATAATCACTCATAATAATCAATTAAAATTATAAAAAATATTCATATTTTTTATAGGCCCGGCAGTAAAAGAAGGGCAAATCTGAGACAATGACACAAAATTAACGGCCTCATCCACACTAATTTTCACACATTAAAAGGGGTATTATCGTAATCCTATGGCTCTAAGAATTTAAATTTCAATTATTAAGAGGAGCAGCGTCCGAAGGAGGGCAAGCATATTCGCATATCCCAAAAGAATGATCCCCGCCGTCTAGCGCATATACTCTGCCAAGAATCGCAGCCTCCAACCTAACAATCAGTTCCAAAACTGGGCCCATGATAGGACGTGGATTTGCGGACATGGATATATTGATGGATTGGGTTCAATGGAGGTTGGGACCCATGGCCTACGATGACGACGCAAGGACTGATCTGCGCGTCTTGGCTATGGTTGTCTGTTTCAACAACACCTGGATTGAAAAGAGATTTTGAGAAAGATCGTAGAAATTTCCGGTTCAGGGTGGTCCAAGAATTTGGGGGCTTATGGTATTTGGTTTTCTGAATAGATAATTGGAGAAGAGAAGATGGGGGTATTGCTTGTATCATGTGGCATGGAGTATAGATAACTGTTTCTATCGATAGAAATAAAGTAGTATTGGTTTGGTATTGCGTATATGATTGAATAGAAGGATATTAATTGCATGTCTTTGTTGAGGAGTAGTCTAATTCATATTGTTACATTTCAAGGTTTTGATGATTTGATCATGTGGCAGCATTGGATAAGTTTTTGTTTTCATTTTCTAATGGATGAGCAATGGGTAGGGGATAGAAATTTAATGAATAGAGAATGGTTTAAGAACTTCTGGTATGATTTATCATGTCTGCATAATTTAAAATTTTTAAATAAAAATAAATAATTTAAATTTAAATTTTTAATCTATAAAAAAGAAAAGATAAATTTTATTTTTATTTATTTATTTTCTTTTCATATTTAGATAAAAAGAAATAAAAATATAAAAAATAAATATATAAATTCATTGTAATTTTCTTTAATTATCATATTTTATTTTCATTTTAAAGAAATAAAAAACAAAATTTATTTTTTCCTTTTTTATTTTTTATATTTTTAAATAACAAAAAATTATTAA
The DNA here is from genome assembly GCA_949677035.1 of Omphalea diandra. Classification (NCBI taxonomy): domain Eukaryota; kingdom Viridiplantae; phylum Streptophyta; class Magnoliopsida; order Malpighiales; family Euphorbiaceae; genus Omphalea; species Omphalea diandra. The sequence goes on from CATIWR010294314.1 coordinate 52,459, forward strand.
TAATCTTTATTTTTTTTCTTTTATTTTAACTCGTCCCAAACAAATTTCCTCTGTAGATCTAACTTAACAAGGGGTGCGATAAACTGATTTTTAATAATTGCTCAGTAACCTCGGTTAGCTTTCCCAATAATTTTCTTCGAATTAATAAGAAGGGGTGGAGAATTGAACAAAACCTAGCCACTACTTCACTAGGATAATGATGGTCTGGTGTAAAAAGAAGTAATGGTGCAATAAATGACAAGTGGTACAAAGGCTGGATTTGGACGTGGACGAAAGGCACGTTCGACTAAGAAATGACGCGGTTGTGGGACTGACTCTCTTCTTTTTTTTTTTTGGGGGAACAAGAAACGTCAGATTTCAACAAAACCTGCAAGTGGGCAGGTTTATTAATTATTTATGTCATACCTATTTAAAATTTTAAATTATGTATAATTTATTAATTATTTATGATAATTTTATTAAAAAAATTCTAAAATAATAAATAATTAATACACTAATGAAATTATTACTTAAATACTTAAAGTTATATTAATTATGATCAATAATAAGTATATTATAGTGCTGGCCTAACTTTTGTAAGAAAATAAATCCTAAAAGAATAAAATATTTCAAATCACATTAATAAAAACACCTACCTTTGTAATATGATAACTTAGGCTCAAAAAATCTTTATCATATATGGAAAACTAATCCAAGTCCCTTTTGGAAGAAAATCATTACACGCAATTTTTGTGAGAAATATAAAATTCCACATGAGATCAATAAGTACGCATTGAGTTGTGATTAATGAGAAAGTGCGACATGCAAGAACCCAACATTATAATTAAAGCCTTCACCCCCTCACCCTCCAATCGTTTTATGGAGTAACCTAACTAAATTTTTGTCCGTCCCTTGTTAGAAATTGATAAAACATAAAAGCATATATTTTAATTATGATGATTTTCTCAAATTGTGTGTTTAATTTTTAATTTTAATTAAATTTTATATTTAAAAATTTAAATTTCATATTTCCTATTTCATATATATTAAAGTTGAAAAAAATAGTTTAGACATAATTTTGCAAGATTCTTCAATTTATGGTTAAAAATAAGATTTGCTGAGATAGAATGCAAACACTGTTTGTCATTCCAAAACTGATGAATTTAGAAGCATAAGAAACTATTTTTTAGCTTTAGTTTCATTATAGATCCTTTTATATTTAGAAGATTTGGTTTAGGAAATTTAACTTAAATTGAGATTTTGCCTTGATATTGTCCAAACTAATTAGAAAGTCAACTCCTTTAAAAATTTTTGGAAGATTTTTTAGAGAGATTGTTATGCTATAAAATATGTTATGATTTCTTCTATGGAAGAAGAGGAAAAAACGTGGAGAGCCAAGAGAAGAAGACAATCCACCTCAATTGGAAAAAATATTTTTCTCCGTTGTGAACTCATGAGTCTATTTCTTCTTCTTCTTCTTCTTCTTTTTTTTTTTTGCCAGTTTTCTTTTCTTATTTATAAGTTGATTTTCTTGTAATTAAGGCTATGAGAAGTCTTATCACAATAATCAATTGATTTTATTTTATTTAGTTAAGATATTTTTATTTTCATATTATCCATGAATTATTGCACTTAATGTTATTGAGAGATTGACCGCCTCTTGATTGATTTATTTTATGTGAATGAATTGAGAAATAATTTTGCATAATTGATCAAATAATTCATAATATGAATTGAGTGGTATATAGAAATATATATAAATGATTTATCTAATTTTACAGATTTTCCTAATTTTATAGATTTTTCATAAAAATTAATGTATTTTTTTTCTCGAGAACTTTATAGATGAATTGAAAGGTTATTTTAATACGAGTAGGATTAATATAATTCAGAAGGAAATATTAATCAATTTTAGGAAAAATCTTAGCTTATGAAAATAATAAATCATTTTGATTGAATTTAATAAATTGAAATCCAGTAGAGTGATTTGGTAGATCAATAGTCTAACTCTTTAAATTTAATTGTTGCAATTTTAATAAATTATTATTTTCCTCTCAGCTGCTTTTAGTTTAAATTTTCTTATTTTATTTATTTTGAATTTTCATAATTTAATTATTTTCTTAAATTCAGTTGTCCAAATAACTATGAGTTAACTATAGTTTCAGTATTTATTTTATTAAATTATCGTGGAAACGATATCTTTTTACTATAACTAGTGCACTCGCTAGGTTTATTTAAAATTTCAGCTATCAAGAATCATTAAATTTTTTTGGTTAGCCTCCTCTTTCCTCTCTGTATTTCTCTGTTTGTTTGGTTAATGGTAATGACAGTCTCAAGAAGGATGAAAGGACGAAACAAAGGCAAGAAACCTCATAAAGATTATTGCTGAAAACCAAAGAAGAAGAGAAGCAACAGGAGGAAGGGTAGAGTTCCCTCCATGCTGGCACTGCCAACTGATTTGGTGACAGAAATTCTAGCTCATGTTGCCTCCTCTTCAATTGCTGATTTATTCAGTGCAAAGCGATGGTAAATCTACATTTATTTATTTATTTATTCATATATAATGTGTTTTTTAACGTTGATGGTTTATATAAATATGCATGCAGCTTTAGGGATATGTTTGAGGCAACCGAAAACAAGCAGATATATAGCAAAGTATCCCTTGAAAAATTTCCTATCGTCTTATGGCGTAACATCAAACAGGCTTTCTTCTCCTTTGATCGATGCAAGGAGAGTGGGAATCCAGAGGCTTTGTTTAGGCTTGGAGTGGTATACATATACATATCTTCCCTATTATCTATATGATTTTTTTTTTCTTTTCTTTTCTTTTCATTCTTACTATTTATTGGATGAGTTATACCTTTTAATAAAAATTTCAAATCTTTACCCTACATGAAGAATCTATATTATAAACCAACCAGAAGATGAAGGATATTTTAACAAAAACAAAGATTATATAACATTGTATAGATGGATGTGTGATATTTCTTGTAAGGGCGTGTTTGTTACATTGAATTATAGTTACAAAAGGTTTATGCTAATATCAATATTATAATTAAAGCTAAAAAGTAGGTTATATCTATTTAGGAAATACTAAAAATTGCTTCAATTGGGAGATTTTAATTTGGGAAAATGCATTTTAAAAAAATTACTTTGCTGAGAGAGTTATTATCTAGAAAAAGAAATTAGAAACAATTGCTTGACTAAAACAATGATGCGAATTTTTTTTAAAAAAAAAAAGAGTCCAAAGAATTCTTTTGCCTCTTCCAAAATAGCAATACATATTTAAACATGAACTCCCTTCTTCCAATCTAATGTATAAGTGTATTTGAATAAATAATACATATTTCTCTCAAGAAAATAATAATCTCAATTCATATTATCTTGACATGAAAAACATTTAATTTATACACTTGATCGTACATGATATCAAAAGTTTTACGATTAATATATGAATAGAAATTGATGAAGTTATAATAGATAATTAACCAACATAAAAATATGATGTATATTTAAACAATCAAATATATATTTCTGAAAGTAAAATTAACATTTTTCAAAAATTTTCAATAATAAAAAACTATTAAGATTTTTATGTCACAAGCTTAATATTTAATTACTGACTATTGAAAATTTATTTTTATCTTTTCTCATGTAATTTTCATTGATATTAAATATAAATAGTAGTCATTTCTTATACTAAATTTCTTAAAATATTAAATTTTTAACAAAATTATTAATTTTCATGCACGTTATTAAGTATAGTTTAACTCTACACTATATTGATAGTGTTTTGATAAATTAAAACTATCAAATTCACCAAAGATAATTAAGTTATCCACTCAGTTTCAATCTTACATTTGACATTATTATCCTATTACAATTTATATAGACTTCTTTTGGAAATTCTCATTTAAATTTTTACAATTATACAATTATTCAACAACCAATCACAATTGTAACAAAAATGAGATGTGATGACATTATTAGAACCTATTTCCGTTTATATAGATACATTTATCCTATTACAATTTATATAGACTTCTTCTGGAAATTCTCATTTAAATTTTTACAATTATACAATTATTCAACAACCAAATACAATTGTAACAAAAATGAGATGTGATGACATTATTAGAACCTATTTCCGTTTATATAGATACATTCAAGGCAAGGATATATCACATGATTTTTTTTATATATACCATACTTACACAAAACTTTAATATTCTTCTTTAAGGGAAACGAATACAGATGAATTTATGATTATTGTATTGTGAATAATTCTTATCTACACCAAGATATATAAATACACATGTAATTAATAATCAATAAAAAAATCTAACTTTTTGTCTATCTAATTATTTTGTTTTTTGTTTTTAATTAAAACAAAATAACGCTCTCACTTTTCATAACTAACTCTTATTCCGAAATTGACATCATGTAATAAAAACATTAAGTTTTTATGACTATCTCACACGCACATAATTTTAATTACCTTATAAATCTGTATTTGTAAATTTATGTAAAGACATAATTCTAGATAAACCCCCCCAAAAAAAGTTACTAACAAATTAAAATTATATATGAATTTAGATTACTTGATCCTTCATATCGATAGATTTTTTAATTGAATTCCTGTTAATGCCATGAATCATAAAACTTAATTTTGATTTTTTAAAAGCAAATTAAATCAAATTAATTAAATTTTTTAAAAAATTCAAACTAAATTTCATATTTGATTGATTCAAATTGAACCAAATCAATTAATTCAATTTAATTTTTTTAAACCGATTAGTGGTCAGTCTAAGTCATCTTACTATAGGCAACAAACAGTAGTTCATAGTTTTTAGACCTTATTAAAGATTTGACAAAAATTATATAAAATAATAACATGCAAACATGAGTCATCACTACGTATTTATATGTTATAAATTTGATATTGATATTATTTATAATTTCATATAAGTAACGTGTAATATGTAAGATAATTTTAAAATTTCATGAAAAAATTGTGCCATTTTTTATTCATATTTAAATAAAAAATTATATTAATATCCTCATATATAAGTAGAGATGACAAAACATGAACATAAGATGAATAAATTAAAAACTACATCTTGGTCAAAATAAAAAATTTTTATGACAATATTTACAAAAGCAATTACGTTGTTTATCTCGTTCAACAATCAAAAATCACTATCATTTAATAATAATAATAATAATTTAAAACAAAATATAAACATAACATAAAACTTATCAATCATAAAAGTACCAACAAAAAAAAAAAAGTAAGAAAAATTAAAGAAAGTAGTGTATTCAAAACTATATTTGATTGCACGTATATATAGGGACAAGTAATTTATTAATCCAAATAAATTATTATTTAGACAAGCTTCAATCATAAGTGAGGATTGTTAGCTCATCTATTTTAAGTAGTCGAAGTCCTATAAATTGGAAAACGTCCTCAAAATATATAATTTTACTAATACAATATGTTTTATATTAGGTAGCATCCAAATAACTTGTAATACGCAGGTAAGATAATCTAAAAATTTTTTATTAGAAAATCGTTGTCTTTTTTTGTCCATGTGCTTTTATGTTGCTCTCATATATGCTTTTATGGGTATATCCTCTTCAAGATATATTCACCGATTCTTTGGTTGTTAGTTAATAATTTTTCTTAATTATACGAATAGCTTATTAGTATAATAATCGTTTATAAAAAAAAAAAAAAGCCTAAGTTTTAAATCCAAAAACTTCTTCCAAATGGGAAAAATTGTTTGAATTAGTTCCTGTTGATTTGCTAGATTTTTGTCTATGGAGGTTCAACGTACCTAAACACAAGCATAGCAGCTTGTTCCTGTCAATCCCACCCTATCAAATAAATCTCACCAATTTTCAAGTGGAGTACTTCGGTCCCAATAAATTGGAATCTGGACTAGAAAATCTGAAAATTGATGCTGAAACAGGACATTTTGGAGCTACATATATTGCGGGTGTTTTTACTGTGCAGCGCAGCAAGAAGGCGGCATGAAATTAGTTGAAACCGGAAGGAGGAATAAGAGAGCCGCCAGAAGTTGCAAGACAATATATGGAACATCTGGTTGAAAAATAAATTCATTTTACAAGAAAGACCAAATGCTTGTCCCTTGAGACATCTGCATAAGAAGAAACAATGCTGGCCTAAGAATAATGTAGATGATGATCCTATCAGCCGTCCGGAATGTAGTTGCCATCGTGAGGTTGTTTTCGTACGTAAAATGTTGCAGGGTGTTGGATGCTACTACTAAGTTTTCTAGTATAATCTATCTACATAACAAGTTATTATTCTATGAACTGTGCCGAAACTAAAATTTTTTTTTCAAGAAATTCACTTATTTAATATATATATATTTTTTAATTTGTTTGAAGAGATTACTTAATATATATATATATATATATATATATATATTAAAGAGCAGTGATTTTATGGAAATGATTATTTTAATTAAAATTGTGATATTTATTATGATTTAAATTTAAAGAGTTTTGTTTAATAAATATTTTTTATTTTAAAAAATAAATTTACTTAAATACATGATAATGGTTAATATTTTTAGATGACTATATAAAAATATATATTTAATGATTAAAAGATTTAAAGATATAAAATTATGTTAATAAATATTTAAGAAATTTGATTTATTTATATTAAAAATATTAAGTTATTTAAGTAT
>CATIWR010294333.1:0-25150 GCA_949677035.1 Omphalea diandra
TATATATATATATATATATATATATATATATATATATATATATATATATATAGATAGAGAGAGAGAGAGAGAGAGAGAGAGAGAGAGAGGAATGTCTCACTTATTTTACTTGAGATGATTTAGATTGTATTTAGTGCATAATCAAAGTTTTTTTATTCAAAATTGATCTAAGTTTGATTTTTTTATTCGATTTGAAATTCTTCATGTTTGGTGTTCAGCTCTAGCATAAAAGCATCATATCTCAAGAAAAAAAATTTTATTTTGATCCTTGAACTTGATGAGTTGCAAACTTTTTTCCATAAAACTTATGAAATGTGTATATTTAAATTTCTAAGGGACAAATCTTAACTATTTGAGAGAGTGTACAATAAAATTATTATTCGCATGGAAATAGGTTTAGCTTAAATAATTCTTATTAACATTAATTTTAAAAATTAATAACTAAATCTGATGAAATTATGAAATCTCGTAATCCTTCGAGATTAACTTTATTAGAAAATTTACATGATGAAGTGAACAAATTTCTTGAGCACTTGTATGCAGAGAAACAATTAATGATTCACTTAAGGAAAGAAAAGTCCTAGCAAATGAAATGGAAAAAAGTTAACGCTACACTCAACACAGTCGAGCGAAAAAATGTTTTTAAAAAATTAATACTTTTGCAAAGGTCAATCTCTTAAAAAATCAATACTAAAATAGAAAATAAAAATAAAATTATTTCTCATACGAATAATAGTTAAAAAAAAAAAGCTAATCAGAATAATAATACCTATCTCAAGATCTTAGAAATTTTTTAGGGCTGATAGATGAAGGTTTAATGTATATAGATGACAAAATTTTTAATGAGATTCTTATCATAAAGAGAAATATGCCAAGCCAAAATATTCTCACAAGATTAAAAAGAATTTATACCTAAATACTGGAGGACTGTTATTAGTCCAACAATTTTTCTCAATTTAGATTATAAAAATTTCTAAAATGATATATGAATGAATCAATTACCATAATTAGATTTAAAATCAAAGTTGGTGTTTTCACTACACTTTGAAAGCTTCTATGCATTATACACTAGGCCATTATAGTGGGCAACGCTCCAAATTTTTGAAACCAACTAATAATAGATACATCCATAAAAAAAAAATTGCCCTTAGAAAAAGAATACTCCTTAATAAATTTAATGAAATTACAGATTTGTAATTTATTTTTTTTTACTAAATATACTTGCAAATTTCAAAAATATTATTATAATTTAGCTATAATTTCTCAAAATTTCAAGTTATAGTTATTCTTAACTAAGGTACAAGATCCCTGGTCTGAAGTAGCATATACAGATTTTTAACTTCTCCTTAAGTGGAAGAATACAAATGGTTAAGTATGCTATGAGGAAAGCATGTATTGAACTCTAAGCGAGGCAATATGCAACATATATTGTTGGTTTTATTGTTCAAAAAAAATAAAAAAAATCCATAAGTCTTCATATGAATAAGCGAAAAGAAACATCTTTGAAGACTTTCACTTGAATATCATAATACAATATATGAACCTATGAAGAAAGAACAAATTTCTGATAATTACCTAAGATAAATTCAATTTATGAACTAATTATTGAATGCAAAAATTGATATAGATGAATTTGACTTATGGATATTTCAACTCTTCATTATGAACCACAACGAAGCTACATATATGAAGAATTAATTTCTTAGAAAATACTTTAGTATATAAAGTCTTTTTAAGCTCAAGATCCATCCACGACAAGCAACAATATTATTTACAGTAAGTCAAATTTTAATTTTAGGTTAATAGTACTTGTCTGCTATACTGATCCTGTAGTTCATATTTTTAGTTTGAAACCCGAAACATTAGGTGTTATACATATATACGACCCCTCTCTCTGTTATATATTCTCAATTCGTTTGATTTGGCTGTAATTAATTATAGTGGTCTATTATACTGGATTCAGAATTTGGTTTGCTATAATGGCAGGAGGTGTTGTTGTGGGAGACCGGGGGCGAATCCCAGCAAATAAAGGAGAAAGCAGCGGAGCAATTCGTAATGTGTGCCAAATTGAGTCCCCAAAACGCAGCAGCTTTGAGATATTTGAGGCATGCTTCTGCGGTGATTCACAGAGGGCGCTCAAGTGTTACCAGAAGGCTATACTTGAGAACCATGAGGATTGGGAAAGTGGAGATTCCCTTTGTGATCTTATGGACTCTTCTGGAAAGGAGAGCTTGGAGCTGGCCGTCTGCAAGGAAGCCTCTGAAAAGTCACCCAGGGCATTTTGGGCATTCCGGAGATTAGGTTATCTCCACCTCCATCACTGCGCTTGGTCTCAAGCTGTTCGGTGTCTTCAACACGCCATTCGAGGGTTTCCTACTTGTGTTGATTTGTGGGAAGTATGTGCTCCGCTTCACTCTTCTTTTCTTTCTTTGTTTAGCTTCTTTGCTTCACATGTTAGTTCCTTTATTTTCTTCTTCTCACTCCCTCTCTGTAGGCTTTGGGTCTCGCCTATCAGCGACTGGGCATGTTTACTGCTGCAACTAAGGTACCTTCGTTTTCATTCTTTTTACTTTCTTGCCAAAATTGATATACTTGTATACTTCGTTTGAGGCTATTCAGGAAAGCTGCTACGTTTGTTTATTTTTTACCATTTTGCTACCAAAATTTTAACCAGTCCTATGGGCGAGCAGTCGAGTTTGACGACGCACGAGTTTTTGCTTTGGTTGAAAGTGCAAATATCTTCTCGTTGCTTGGTCCCTTCAGAAAGGTATCATTTCCTTATTTTATTTTCCCTAGAATTACTTCGAATGTTTCTTCGTCTTTTCCCCCTTTTCCTTTCTGCTTTTGTCTTCTGATTTTCAATTGACGTAGTTGAATCAAACTCACCTTCCTCCTAGTTGATGTGCTCTGTTATACTTCTATGATAGCAATGTGGAGTTTGCCCTGAACTGAGCTTCACTATGTAAACCTAGTTGTGTCTATTTCAACTCTATAGAAAGGATTGAGAGCATACATTGGCAGTCTAGGACACATTCTTTGTAAAGAATTATCTGAGTATTATCTTTTAGTTTGATTACTGACTTAGCCCAATACGAACTTAAAATTACCAATCAATGTCTTGGAACCTGCAAATCTTGGTCTGACGAGTAAAATAAGTGAATTTGGGTCATTTTCTTCACGGGATTAAACTCTTTTCTCCTTTTCTTTTGTTCTTTTTTTTTTTTTGGCTAGAAAACGGAGGAGGTGAGATTCTATTCAAATAACTAACTTATTTAACAACAAAGGTAGGTAGTAATGATTTGCGCAATGTTTTATTCCTTATTATGCTATAAAATGTAGATTTTTCATGAAACTGGACTACTTTTGTACATTATATTCTATTCAGTTTGACAGTGTTCAATGATATTCTTTAAAGAAGTACGAGTTATGGCGTTATCATTGAAAAAATTATTTCTTATCCAGTTATATTTATGAACCTGTGATAACAAATATACTAAAATTAACACCAAATTGGATTATGCATGGATTAGTTCCTATTTCCATGTTAATCCTAAGTCATATTGTAGGTGTTTTTATTGCATATGCATATATATGATCACTCAGTCTTCAACTTTGGTTTTATTGAGGCATGATATATAAAAATACTGTAACATGGTCGTTGTGCAAGTAGGGAATTGAGCAGTTTCAACGGGCTCTGGAGATCTCGCCTCAAAATGTATCTGCAAATTATGGGCTAGCTTCTGGACTCCTTGGTTTGTCTAAGGAATGTGTAAATTTGGGTGCTTTTGAATGGGGAGCATCATTATTAGTGGTTGGTCAACTTCACATCTAAGATTAACTTTCTTTTCCTTTTTCACGTGATTTGTTTATGACATGAATGCAAAAGCATCTGACTGTTGGTTTCTAAAATGATTTCAGGATGCTGGGACAGTTGCAGATATGAATGCTCAGTTGGCTGGAAATCTGTCATGCATCTGGAAGTTGCATGGTGACATTCAAGTAAGCCTATCATCCTTTTCTTTTTTTGGCAGTACACTTCTAGTATGCTTATTTAAAAGTCTTGCTTGATATGCATATTTACTCCTACCATCTATATAAGGGATTTCCTCATCTGCTGAAGGTTTCAGGAAAGAAAGGTCATGAACATAATGCTTCAGAAGTTTATAGACTGTTTTTTAGATGGTAACTGTAAGCTACCGCAATGAGGCAAAATTTTCTTTTTTAATATCTTGAAGAAGTGATCCTCGAACAACCATTTTCTCAGACTACATTACCTATGTCAAATTTAACACTTAATACAATGTGAACCTCCTTAATTTGTGAACATTATTTTAGTACTTTCGATTTTTTTTATTACAAATTTTCTGTTCCCTATCAAGTAAAGGATGCAACTGTTTTGATTATGTGCAATTTCAGCTTGCATTGACAAACTCAAAATGAATTTGATTGGAGAATTTGATGTACACGCATTCATGTGAGTTTCATTGGAAGTATCTTGGCATTTTCTTGGAAGTGAAAATTCACCTTGTTTTCAAAAGTACATTGTGGTGCTGATAGATTCATCACATCTCTTACACGGAAAGTGGTTTTCTTCTTGTTCTTTTCATTCAATGTTTAGATGAAGCACATTTGCATTAAATTATTTTATTTTTTTATGCATTATGAGTAACTGAGATGTGTTTCCTTTCATGCTAGCTTACTCCTGCAAAATATTTTCCCTGGATGCAGAATTTGATGCGTACACCTTTGCTACTTCCATTTTGTCCTAGAAGCAAACCTGCCATTTGGCTACAATGTTTGCCAGAAGATCTTATCAGCAGGCTTTGCACTTGGCCTCATGGCAAGCTAACCTCTATATCAACATTGCAATAACAACTTTTGATCTAATTTCTTCCATGAAAAATAGTTGTTATGCCCCCTCGAGTAAGAGTGAACGTCATGGTCTCTACTTTTCCTCTTTGGATGCAATAATCACCGTAAAATCCTCCGCCCAAATAAAGGTATTATTTCAATAAAATCGCAGTCTTGACTATTATTTTGCTATCGCAAATTTTGATGTTCCAAATGTTCTTTAGGACACCTGACATAATCTTGTTGAAGGCATAATCTGGTTCAAGACTTGATTTCCTCCAAATGAATACAAAAGTAGCGATCGCGACACTAGACACAACATACACTGCGAAATCATTTGCCCAAAAGTATCCAACTTTTCTGCAAGATAGTTGTTGCGACCTTTTAATTCATGTCCGTGAATTAAAATGCAAATTTCAATCTGTGAAATTAATTACTAACTCTATCCACTTCCTCTTTCCCATAAATCAAATTCCATCACCAACCTTCCTAGAAAATCAACACCTACTCCTATATCCACTTCCTCTTTCCCATAAATCAAATACCATTACTAACCTCACCAAAAAATTGAAACCTACTACCACCATACCAATCTCTCTCACCTAAACTCCCTTAAAAAATAAAGACCTGCTATTGCTTTTTCGGTTTTGTGCATCTTTTCTTCTTCCTTTCTTTCTTTTTCCTCTCCATCTTGTATTTCTTTTCATTTTCCTTAAATAAAACTTCCTTATCTTTCTTTTTCTTTAACCATATGAGAAAAACTAAGCAAGAACTCTAGTTTGAGTGATCTAGAACACGTAACCATGCGTTCCAGAATGCCAATGAATCGCATTCTAGGAGGCGCAACTCAATTCATGGTGCAAAGGAGGGGGAGCAAATTAAGTAAGAGTCAAACATAAATCCACTTTACAAACTCTGAAGACCATCTAGAAAGAGAAAGAAAGGGAGGATAGAAAGGCTTTACAAGGCGTGAGTTAGTACCTTAGAAAACTTTTGTTTGGATTTTAGAGTGAACCTTAGAAAACTCTTGTATAGATTTGAGTGTTAGCTTTGATAAAACACTTGTGTAAGGTTTGAGTGTTAGCGTTGATAAAACACTTGTGTAAGGTTTAAGTATGAGTCCTAGGAAAATACTTGTAAGGTTTGATGTGAGATTAAACACTAAGTGGAGTGTGAGCTTATAAAACACTAGTGATTTAGTGAAACACCAATTGGTGAATTGGGGAGTGGATGTAGGGTTGGTTAATACTCGAACCACTATAAATCTCTTGCGTTCACTACTCTTTCCCCAATTTTTATTTGTGTGTGCTTGCTCTAAAATTCAAATTTCTCACCAATTCAACCCCCCATTTTTGGTGCACAAGGGTCAACAATTGGTATCAGAGCTAAGTCTCAATTCAAGCCTTAATTGCATGAAAAAAGATTAATAGCATAAGAAGAAATCCACTTTCACCTTAATCTCCACTTTGATGATAATGATTATGCTCTTTGGAAGCATAAAATGAAGATCTATTTTGATAACGATCTCATCAACTTATAGGATTGTATACTTAAAGAGTGAAAGTCTCTAACAAAGATGGTTGAAGGAGTAATGGTGACAATTGCAAGAGAAGAATGGAGTGAAGCGCATATGAAGGCAAAAGGGAAGAACAAGAAGGCAATGGTTATTCTCCTAAGCTCCATGTCAAAAGAAGAAATTAGGAGAGTCCAACATTGTCAAATCACACATGTCATATGGAAAGCACTAGAAAACTATCATAAAGGTGTAACTCTTGTAAAATCAAGTAGTTTGGAGATGTATATGACGGAGTATAAGTTCATGATGAAAGACAATGAAAGCATCACCGACATGACAAATAGACTTTTCTCTATTATCATAAACATGAAGAAATTTGTAGGAATTCTTACTAACTATGAGGTAAATACTAGAATCCTTAAATATCTTCCATTGGATAAATTTGATGCAATAGTATATAGTATTCAAGACTCTAATCCAGAGATTGAGAAAGTGTCAACCGATGCTCTTATTGGGAAACTTCTCACTCATGAGATAGTTCTCAAGCAGAATTGAAGAGATGAAAAAGCTAAGACGACAATGGAACAAAAAGGAAAAGAGAGCTCCCGCCTTCAAAGCTCAAGAAAATGATTCAAGCAAAGTTACTCAAATGAAAGTGACAACTAAGAAGAAGAGCTTGCCAAAAATATCAAGAAGAACCAAAAAGTTAATGAAAAAGAGAAGAAAAAGAAGAATTCAAAGAAAGTCATCTTCTTGTTACCACAAACAAAAGAAGAAGAGCTTCAAGACTACTGGGGATGATGATTTAAGTGATGAAAAAGAAGATGTTGAAGTTGCAAACTTTTGCTTCATGGCACAAGAGGATTCCTTCAATGAGGAAAGTACTTCTTCACACTTTTGTGATGAGTATGATGCATTTGATGATGTAAATGGTGAGCTTTTTGAAGCTTTAACTTTAAAATGTGAGAAATATAAATAAAAAATGAAAGTTAACAAGAAAAAATGTTCAAAACTTGAGGATGAATTTAAATTCTTAAATGATCTTGCAAGTGAATTGAGAACTTATAATGATGAACTCAAAAATCTTTGAAAAATCTTTCTAAATCTTCATCCTCTCTTGATTTTTTGAGAAAAAAAATGATTCTTTAAAAGATGAAATCATTGAACTTAGAAATTTCATCTTTAAATTTCATTAAGGGAAAGAAAATTTGGATGCACTTATTGTATTTTAAAGACCATCCTTAGTGAGACATGATTTAGGCTTAAATAGAGTCTCTTTATCTACATCATCTTCTATTACATTCATTTAAGCATATACACTTCAAAATTCTAGTATTGAGGCTATTGAGAAGAAAAGTGCTCATAGCACTAAATCACTCATGCCTAAAGGTGAAGAAAAGGCTCCCTAAGGGTCAAGAGGTAAGTCTTAAAGAGCAAATCATGCATACGACTATACCAAGAGGCATGCTCAAAGGCACACATATAAAAACTTCTCTTTTACTCTTCACTCATGCACTTGCATACATTTACAAAACCTAAGTGTGAGAAGGTCTTTTACTCACAACAAGGTTGCTCATAGGAAAAATATTTACAAATCTAAACTCTAATGTCATTATTGAATGAGATATGGGCACATCAATGTCTTTTGCCACATTAAGAAAACACATCTCAAAGTGGAGAACCGTTTCAAGACTTTTGGGTCTGTTGTTGGGCATCGAGGATTCACCTCTGTTTATGTTTGTAAAGATCAAGAATTTTGAAACAATTCTTGGGTTTTGTTGGGTTTTTTTTTATTCTTAAAAGGTTGTGAATTGTTTGGGTTTTTTGTGAATTTGTTTTGAATCATGGGATGGGTTTCTTCATAAACTGTGAAATCTGGGTATGGATTTTTGTCATCCAATTTCTGTGAATGATTAAAAATGAGATGGGTTTTTGGTATTGATCATTGTTGTTTTCTAAGTTTTTTTTTCTAACTTTTGCTTGATCGATTTCGATTATTTTAATTGTTTTGATTGTGATTAAGATTTGATTGAAGATAGATTTGATTCTGATTTGTGTATTGTTTTGATTTGAAAATGTGGCTAGTTGAAGATGGAGGGCTGGAAATGTTGCTTGAAGAACTGGTGTTTGATGGGTAATTTGTAATTCTGGGTTTGATAATACATGGTTTCAATTGCTATGATTTCATTTGAGTTGTTTGTGATTTTGTTTAGTTCTGCTTGTAGAGTCCTATAAAACTGAGCCTCTATAATTTCCATTCAACTAATGAATACTTTTGCTATAATGATGAATAGTCGCTTGAAATCTCCTACTTTATGCGAGAGAAATTTTCAATAGAAATACAAATACATTGTATATTATACAATAGTTGCATAGTGAGTTCAAGATTATCATTAATACGGTAAGGCAGTAATATTTCATCATGGAAACGACGTACCCACACAAATATTTTATTGGCAACAAAAAAAAAATAATGAAAAATATCTCTAGAAGAGTGTAACTACGGCAGATGAACGAAAAAATGGAAAAGAATATTGAGAACTCAAAAGTTTTTTTTTTTTTTTTTGAGTATGGAAGAGAAAAATTAGGCAAATGAAGAATTGTGATATCCACTTTTTAAGTAATCTCACGTTAGCATTGTGTTAAGATATCAATTAAAAAGAAATTATTTCTGAAGCTACCTACCATATCAAATTTAAAATATTACTTAACAAATTTTGCAAGTGAATCATTTTTCAAATAGAGAGGGCAAGTGAGTTATTTTCCAATGCTATTCATGTTGACCTAAGTAGGGGTGAGTAAAAATTGGATCGAACCGAAAAAATCGACCGAATCGAATTGATTTGATTCAGTTTGATTCTTTAATAAAATTGATTAGTTCAGTTATAATTTAAAAAAATTCGATTTTCGATTTAGTTTTTTAGATAGAAAATTGAACAAATCGAATTATCCAAAGTAATTGACAAATTAAATCAATCTAAATTGAACCAGATTTAAATACATGTAATTTAATTGAAATAAATTAAAACACATCGAACTTTATAAGATCGATTCGGTTCGGTTTATAAACATATAAATTTTGGTTTAATAAGTTCGGTTCGATTTTAAATATAAAAAATTAAATTTATTAAAATTTGATAAAAAATAAAACCAAACCGGCTATTTGTTCATCCTTAGATTTAAGTAGTGGCGACATCATATTCAAGAGAAAGGGGCAGTTGCCCCCTCCCTCCTTTTTGTGCAAAGAAAATGCTAATTATAGATTTTATTATTAAATGTGAATAGTATTTATTATCTCTCTTATTTTTGAGAGTTTATCTATCTTATTATTAAATTATATTATTCATTTATCATTTATTTAAAAGTTAAAATTTGTATATTTATAGTAAAAAGCCAAAAAGTTATTAAATAATAATTAAATAAAAATAAAAAAAATTTCTTTGAGAATAACAAAAATGAACTTACATATCAAATTTGTGGTTCGTAATTTCATTTTTAATAAATAAGTTTATTGTAATTTGCCCCTCTTAATTTTAAATCTTGGCTTCCCCACTGAACCAAGCAAGCAAAAACGTATTCCTCCTATCGACTAAATTTCACTGTAACTATGCATATTACTAATATCATTACATCAACAAAACTATAGTCTCAGGTTGCACAGTACAACTGGTGACCACCAAAAACAAACTAAATAGGAAAGAAGAAAACCCTGGACTACAAAAATGTCATGCAGTGCTGTTTGGAACAACCAAAAATGGATTTAAATCTATTAGAAATAAACTTTGCATTTCAGGCCCAGATAATTCCAATCACTTCAGCTTTCTGATGATGAAAAACTACTTACACCAAAACCTAATGCAACCATCAAGGCATAGTCAATCAAGCTTGCATTTGGGAAGGCATAGTCTGCACCCTGCATACACAAGTCCTATCACAGCAAGAAGCACAACTGTAACACAGAATGGGGAACATCATAATTAGTATAGTCAAACGGGAAAAGGTAGTATAAGAGATGCTAAAAGGATTATTTAAACTTAATGCAAAAAAACCATATACTAATGCCAAGAACGATTCTTCTTTTTTTTTTTTTTTTTCCAGAACTTTCTAAGATTTATATTCTACCTTCATCAAATCACCGCCAGAGGACAGCAGATTGGATTACTTGGTTATTTGTTAGTCTTTCATGTGGCAAGGCCCATTTACATTGTATATATACCTCTTTCTCATGTCCTTTTTCCGTTCACATCATTTTTACGAGCAACAGAACAGCGAGCAGAAAAATAATTGTGGCCAAATTCATGCAGAAAAATACTGCAAGTATCATAAAACATACCAGTCACGGTCATATAGAATAGAAATGCCAGACGATATCTGAAAATCCATGGTAGATTTACTTCAAGAGAACAGTGTTTTTGATGTCCTCCTACTTTAACGGATGTCATGGGGTTCATGCCACGTGATTGCAGCTCCAACAATGGAAACTTAACACCAGTAACAGGGTATCCATTCATGTCCCTCACTTCAAGCTTCAAGGTCACAGGGCTTGCATTCCAATCAATTTCAATTGCTCCAAAATTGGGTTGGCCTATAGAAATTTCATATTTGAAATAATAAAAAACACTTGGACCCAAAAGAATACTCGCCAGAAAAATTCTAATCCTTGCATACCATATATACATGACATGAATCTACAGTTTTGGCTCATTACTCTCATTGTGGTCGGCGTCAACCAAGCCACAAATCTCACTATGAAATTCAATGGCGATGGGACTGCCTTCTCAACAGCTTGTGTAAGCCCACTTGAAGTTACATCATACAGTGGATATCCTGTAGCACAGTCATATCGCGAGATTTCTCCAAAATGTACATCACCACTAATGAAAAATATTCCTTCTCTCTGTATACAGAATGTGAATATGTGAATGGTATTGAAATACAATAGTGCATCTTTCTGTATCAGACCAACATCAGAAAGGAGTGCAAGAACAATTAGTAAGTATAGTACTTTGTATTAAAGGGTCTGGGTTACTAGAAAAATTGCGAAGGTTCTCACCTTACTATCCGCTATCAATTTAAATAGGCGATTCCTCTCCTTTGGGAAACGTCCCCAAGATTCCAAATAAAACAGTGGACCAGTGGTTGCTGAAAGATTTGATATAACCTGAAGTATGGGAAAAAGAGAAGAACAAATGCAAGATAACAAATTAAAGGTTCTATCCAATGACAAACTGTGCGAACAAATAAGAGAATTATCAGGAGAAAGTTGGGCGAAGGTTTTCCTAGTAGGATTATGAGAAGGTAAAGGCTTCAAAGTAATATAACCTTCATTGAAAAGGTACAAATTCTGATCACCGCCACGTAGCTATAGTGCAATGAACATGCACTAAAACTGCTTCCATATGCAGAAGCAGAAAGTACCATCGTTAAAACTCTTTCTAGACCAAATGTCATCATTCCCAAAACTATCACATAAAAATGCCTATTACAGAATGCTGAATCAACCAACGCAGGGTCCTGGAGTTAGTGATGAGCAATGTCCAATCCATCAATTTATATACATACAGTGCTAATGTAAATTGTCACAGAGCAGGGATTAAATCGCTACATCTAATCAGAAAATTGAATTTGACCAGGTGAGATAATGTTGAGTCTGGATCAAGAAAGGTAGCAACATGATCCATTGGTTGAATCAGATCAACTCCTCTTTTGAAGCATGGATTAAAAAGAAAAAAAAAATCAGCTCTCTAGGATGACCATAACAAAGCTTAGCGCTTACAAATTGAAGGAGATCCAAGATAGAGACATGTGATAGCAAATGGAAATATGCAAGTATGAACATATGTATTTGGAAGCCTTTGCACATCCATGCTTGAGTTTGAATATGCTGGTCTATGAATTTGATAAAAGGTTGTATGATACCTGAACAGAAGATCCAATTACGGTAATGGCTGTTTTTGGTCCATTCAACTCTTTCTCTAGCCATGACCATTGAGAACTCCCCAGCATAGATCCATCACTACGCAAAGGGTCTCTGTGGTATCTCGTATCCAATAGAATAACCTACACAAGTTAAACCACCAAGTTCAGTATGCAATCGAAGTTCCTCCCCTCTATATAAAAAAGGGAAATAATCGAAATTGCATCAAATTGGTGTATTGTATCGAAAAGCACCCTGGAGAGATGAGCTTATGGAATATAATAGAATATTAAGTAATACCTTAATTTGTCTGGCAATGGGGCCAAAAGTATAGGATGTATATACACCTTCCTGTCTGCGCCTACAGATTTTGACGATTAAAGATATTTTAAGCAGTATGGATGTAAAATGACGTGAAGAAAAAGATATGAAAGGAGACTGACCGTGGACTATCATAAGGTTCATCTAAGAAATCAAGGAGAAGCCTCTGGTTAGTGAGTTTGCCAGCAAATTCTTTACCGGCATCATTTAAGCCATAATCATGGTCATCCCAGGTCCCAATTACCTGCAGGAGGAAATCAATATTATTTATTATCATTAGATTAGATGTGGTTGAATAGACAGGTTAAAACGACAAAAGGAGAAGACCTTAGCAGTGTGTCGAAGACGAGAATAAGCAGAATTAGATTTAGCAAGGTGATATCTGGATTCCATTTCCTGGACAGAGGAAGGAACAAACCTGGGAACATTCTTCCATGGCCCAATGGTTCGTTCCTTCCCAAATAGCTTAAAGGGTCTTCTAATGTCTCCATATATGTTGTCACCCAGCCATATAAATATCTGCGGATCATAGTCTATTATTGCACTCCAGATGGGCTGCATATATAGCCAAACCACACAGTATATTACTAATTCAGTTGTCAATTGTCATGCCAATGTAATCGTTAATCATTAATCAGGTACTAGTAGAGAGAAACCTGAGGGGCGCTTTGGTTGGCGCATGATCCAAAGGCAATCCTTGTGACCGCTTGGGTTGCCTCTTCCGCTTTACTAGCACCATCGGTTCCAGTTTTTGTGGCTATCACCGCAACTACCAACCACCACCGCCAACTGCCGTCCATAGTACCACCCATTCACAACTTGATTATCATTCCATTATAAAGCGGTTGAAGTGAAACCACCCGAATATATTCAAAATGGAATAGCGACGACTAGTGGAGGTGCGAATATAACTCAATGCTGTCAGCAATCAAGAATTAAATAAAGCTACCAAAGTTTCTCTAACCGAACTGAAAATTAAACTTAAATAAATATTAAATCAAAAATATAAAAAGGTATATAGATTGGATCAGAATCGAATCAATTTTAATCTTGATCCTCATTTAAGAACTTTATCAAAATTGAGTCAAACCAAACTGAAGAACCGAATATATATATATATAATTTTAGGATTATAAATTAATTTAATACATGTATATGTTATATATTTACAAAAAGATATAAAAATTAAATATTATAAATATATTATATATTTATACACTTGAATATTATTTTCTTTTTATAATAATAAAGTTATATTTTTATTAATTTTATGTATTTAAAATAAATAATTTTATGTTATAATATATTTTATAATATTTAAAAATAATTTATATAAAAAATTAATTAAAATAATTATAATTATGAAGTTTTTTTAAAAAATAAATTTAAAATCGAACTGAAATCAAATTGAAAAAAATAACTAAATAGAACCTCAGAACCAGACTAAAACTGAACCAATTTTAGTTCAGTCTAATCTCAGTCTTTTATCTTGTTGGGTCCGGTCATGAACCTTCAATTTTAAAAGGTCAACTATGCGGTCCAATTTTAAAATTTTTCAAAATCCCGAACCGTGGTCAGGGCTACTGTCAGCCTCCCTGTTGTCCTTTTTAAGTCCTAAGTTTTAAGCACATTGCAGTTTAACAGGGACATGAAGCCCAGTTTTTGTAAGGTCTGGGCCCATTTAGGCCCTCAAAAATTATACTTATGCATTATTACATTATTAAATAAATATAACTAATATAATTTCCTAAAAAAAATTATTACAATCACAATTTGATAACTTTACCCTAGATTAAGAAACAAATCATGAGAGAAACACTTTCTTGTATATGGTGATAGGGAAGGAATGTTAGAAGGAGTGGCAAGCTGAACTGGAGCAACCATTAGCGGTACTAATGAAACTGTCCATCACATCACAATAACACCAGAATGTAAAAATGATAATAAAACTAGGACTATTATTTCCATAAATTTGGTACACAGATTGGGCTCTCTTTTCTACACAACGCTGGGCTTGGGAAGTAGACAGCATGCAGGGACTATCTCTGGTTTTCCCAAAATCCGTGTTGGTATCGGCGTCGTCACTGCCACCCGCTGTTCGCGTGAATTCCCTCTACACTGCAAAACCTTCTTCTCTCACTACCGATTCCAACTCCATGGGAACACCCACACCAAAGTGGGCTCAGAAGACTATCACCCTACCCCCTTACCGCCGAGGCTGCCATCTTATTACTCCCAAGGTTTTATTGATTCTTTCCTGTAATTCACCAATTTTGCCATATTACACTTTTATAAGTTTTGGCTTTTTTGAGGCCAGATTTTGAATGAGATTGGAACCGATTTATCTGAATTCAAGTGCGGGCTGGCTCATCTCTTCTGTAAGTCTGAATTGATTTGTTGATGATTCTTAATTGATTGGCTGTTCTTAATTAATTTTTCTCATAATTCAGTACACCACACGAGCGCCTCTCTTACTATTAACGAGAATTATGACTCTGATGTTCGCGATGACACTGAGACATTCCTTAAGAAAATAGTTCCTGAGGTATGTCTTGTGCTTTTCCCCCCATTGCCATTATGCTGCTAATGCGAATTGCTTTTGACTGTGCTTATCTGTTCAGGGGAGATCTGCCCCTTGGAAGCATACACTCGAAGGTTAGTCTTTTGTCTCCTCTTATTTCCGATTAAGTAGGAGACGTGACGTAACAGGAAACGAAAAACGTTCTATGGGAAACGTCATTTTATAATATATAGGTGCAAAAACATGGGACAAATACAGAGTTTCCACAACGTGGAAATGTGCTCAAAACGTGACCATTAAAGTTTCCATGCATCAAAGCCTATTATTAATCACCAATAACCTCTTTGCCCTATGCAATTTCAACTCCCGATGCTAGTTTTGTTTGAATCGCTTTACAAGTTGCAAAATTTAAGCAACTATGATGAAGCTTAACTTCTTGGAGTGCCTTCAAATTCTCGATTCTCTTTAGGCTGTCATTTTCACTTATTTCTTTATCACAAATGCAATTGATTATTCCATCAAAGCAAATGGACAAGGAAACACCAAACACTTCCCACAATCTTCCATGTCCTTCCTGCTCTTGGTTCTAAGGTTTTCTCTGCTGCTGGTTTGCTCATTCTGTATTCTAAATATTTTTGCAGGCCCAGATGACATGCCTGCACATATCAAATCATCAATGTTTGGTTGTGCACTCACGTGAGAATACTTGCTACTGCTAGTTTTCATGACTTCTTTTGGCTCAAAATTGTGGATATTGTACGCTAATGTAGTTCTATTCTTGTGCAGGATTCCAATCACTAATGGAAAGCTGAATATGGGCACTTGGCAGGTGTGTGAGGATTTTTATTTTGGGATTGTCTAAAATTGGCTGTTAATATTGAGCTGACTCTCTTACCTGCTTCAGTATGGTGCAGTCTTTAAGCTGCACTAAATAATTGAGTTCATCTACCATAAAATTCTAAATTTGCTTAGAGAGAGAGAGAAAGAAAGTGACACACACACACAGCTATATTGGTTTAGAAGCATATCCAGGTAACTTTCTAGGCCTACTTGTCGGTGCTTGTCTTCATATTTGTCTTTGAATACACCCAACCATTTGTTCATGTGAACCGAGGATATACGGACACAACACTATACAAATCTAGCAATGGAAAACCCCAGAATGAATCTGAGCTTTCAGAATTTTTTCTGAAAGCATCTACAATGTCTTGTAGGACAATTTTTGAGTTCAACATATCCAAACAGAAAAAACTAGAATTTTGAACCTTCTAGTGCAGCTTGTGGTAATTGATTGAACAAAACCACATAGCGGAGCAACTCTTCACAGCATTTTAGCTGGAACTTGTGGTTTTTATTTTTTTTGGATTCTTGCCTAAACTGGTAATACTATCATTTAATGCTTGATCTTTCTGTTTTGGGGTTCAGGGAATATGGCTGTGTGAACACCGTGACCACCCTACTACTCGCAAAGTTGTGGTAACCCTAAATGGAATATAAGGCCTTAATATGCAGAGATGCCCTGATTTTTCTTGGTCTTGACATGTTTGTAACCTACGGAGGTATTGCGACAATGGATTATCTTCAATATAGGTTTACATGTTAATGGTTGGATACTACTCTAGTTCTCCAATTGAACTAAGCGGTTGTTGAATATGTGCTTTAAAAAATTAGACTAATGAATAAAGTGGAGACCATGATGAATTTGTAGGTTTGGCTGATGAATGAATGATATGCCCTTAGACTACTGAATAACGTGGAGACAATGAGGAATTTGTAGCTTTGGCTGATATACCCAAAGAGGTTGGTTATTTATTTATTGTTGCTTTGGGGATGAGGATGATTAAGGGGGACATTAAGACATGAATGATACAACCAAGAAGTAACTCTAAATTTGGCGCTGACTCATGGACTTCTTTGTTGCTGATCTGTATCCTCCCAGTGAAAAGGATAGCTGTGATGTTCGTCTGTGCCAAATATAAGGTTTATATATTTGAGATTGACTAGAGAAATATTTGAAATCAACTCGAGATTAATCGAATCGAGCTTGAGTTATTCGAGTAATTGAATGAGTTGAATTCGAGTATCATACTCTGTTCAAGAGCTCACAAGTCTAATCGAGTTTAAACGTATTTACAATATTATCAAATTGAGTATAATCAATCTATATTTAATCGAGTTTGATCGAATTTATTCAAATTAAAATTTTAATTTATAAAATTCATAAAAAAAATTATATAAATAAATGAGTATAATCTAATAAAACTTGAGCATTTGAATACTCCATTGAGCTCGAGTTTAAACTTTAAAATTGAAGTTTGATTAAGTTTTAGTTTCAAGTCTCGAATCACACTCGAGCTCAAATTTGGTAGAATTTAACTTGATTCAATTCGATTACTCTCCTGGGCTTATAGTTTGTTATAAGTAATTTGAAGAAGAGAATTATAGCAGTGAGATTGTTAAGCGAATGACATCCCTTAGTATTAAATTTTAATCAATAGCTTAGGCATACTCACCGCAGGCCTCTAATTAACCATACTCACTGCATCTGAATAACAACAAATGCGCCACAGAAATTCCGAGGGCCAAAAAGTTTTACAAAATTGTTTATTTGAAATTTCATTTCTTTGAATTTACAGAATCAGCTACATGGAAGATGTGAAAGATATTTGAGTGATGTTTGAAACTTAGACTGTAAAAGAAATTATACGAATTGAATTCTAATTAAGTTTTATTTAAATAATTTTCTAATTTAAAATTTTACGAATTAATTGATGATAAAATTAAAAAATAATGAATTGATGATAAAATTAAAAAATCTTATTAATTTAAATTTTATTAAAAATAATGAATGAATTGTATCAATAAAAAATAAATTCTTTATTTTTTACATGATTTTATCTGAAACGTCGCAAAGTCATTCCCATGAAATATTTTTGATGTAATGAATTAGAAAGAAGAAGATGCTCTTGCGGTAATGTATATTACTGTACATGAAAAAAGGAATGAATTGAAAGAATCATTGATAAGAAAATGAATAAAAGAGGGAGATGGAAAGAAGGAATCAGCGCATCATGATGGCAAATTCGTTGAAGGTAAGGACGCCATCTCCGTTGAGGTCAAAGGTACGAATCATGGCCTTGCAGCGATCGAGGGAGGTTGAATCCCCAAGACGAGAGAGCACCCTCTTCAAACTGTTAGGGTTTATGATTCCGGACCCTGGTTCCGTCTCATACATACCAAAAGCCTGCCTCAGGGTCAGCTCCTCCTCGAAGCTGCTGCTGCTCTCCATGAGCCCTAGGAAATCCCCGAATCCCAATAGCCCATCCCCGTCCAGATCAGATGATCGTACGG
The DNA here is from genome assembly GCA_949677035.1 of Omphalea diandra. Classification (NCBI taxonomy): domain Eukaryota; kingdom Viridiplantae; phylum Streptophyta; class Magnoliopsida; order Malpighiales; family Euphorbiaceae; genus Omphalea; species Omphalea diandra. The sequence goes on from CATIWR010294333.1 coordinate 18,478, forward strand.
CAGACTCCGCCTCTGCAGCAGAAAGCTCTCCTCCAAGACTCATCACGCATCGCTGCAACTCAGCTGCACATATCTTTCCATCTCCATTCTCGTCCAAGTAATTGAACACTTTTTGAAGCTCGCTGCTGCTGCTTCTTGTTGAAGAAGAAGGAGAAAGTGAAAGTTGTTTGCTATCGCTTCTCCTTGGAGAGAGTTTGCGGCGCAACCTGGCAAGAGCTGATGGACTGCCATTGCCATTGGGAGGAGATGAAATTGCTCGGTCAGATTTCATGATTGATGTCTAAATTAGCTTCAGCACTTGAAAGATGTGCTTGGTTATGTTATGGTACCTGACTTGAATTTTATACAAGAGAATGAATATAACTAGCAGGTATATGTATTTATAGGAGTAGTAAGTAGTAGGAGCTGAAAGATTGGATAAGATTGTTGTTCAGATTAAAAGAAATATTTATAGAAGGAAGAATGAGAAGAAGAGTTGTGGAAGTGTGAAAGACGTGGTGGATGCTAGCTTTGAGCAGGGTGGATCTGCTTGAGGACACGGTTTTGGTTGCGCAGCTGTTTGTGTCAGTTGTTTTTATTAGCCGTTGGACAGTTGTTTCTTTTACAACTGCTACTGTTGGTAGTTTTTGGCTTTATTTTATGCGACTGCTTTTCAGTCCTCCCCCATCAAGGGACGCCGGAAGTTTCCTTCCTTGCGTCTGGGCAGTTTGGGAATTTTCCAAACACTTGGAGAATGGTCAACCGACAGCGACGTCTCTCTTTCTTACTTAGCTCATCATCAACACGGCGGGAAAAAAAAAAAAAAGACGATGGAATTATTATCATGGTTATCCCTACAATTTGTAAACTTGCCTATTTTGATATAAAGCTTGACTTGATGGAATTGTTTGTTTATTTTGTTGGTAGTCACATTTTTTAATTTGGGATTTTTTTATATTTTTTACTTGTGTTTTATAAAATATCATTTCTTATAGAGTGTTTTTCATCATAAGATGTTTTTCATTTATCTGTTTCCTCGATTTTTTTTTTTTCTGTGCAACATTTCTCACATCCATCCATCCTTACAATTGACGAAGCCTTTTTTGTTTCCAAATATATATTATATGTTAACAGTAGTACTGCTAATTTGTTTCCATAGAATTTTTCAGTTCCTTTTGCTCAACCGAAATTCTGAATGTCATTTACATTTGTAATCTTAAAATATACGCACATTATCCACTTCCCTCAAATATGCTTACAAGAGATTTGACTTTAACACTCTTAAACCAAATTCCTCTCCGACAGAGACATCATTTAACTGTCTCATGTAATTTTTAAGTGAGGAATGCATGTGCGATAGTTTTTACTGGTTTAACTATAAGCTAATTTAGCAAATCTTCAATATCTATATTGCTTATAGTAGCATATGCCAATGCCTTCAAGTTGATTTATTTATTTATTTTTTTAAAGATCCTTCAAGTTGAAAGTAAGCGTACCAAATTGTTTTCACTCGACTTTCAAAAATTCATTATGAAACATGAGCTTTCACCCTATTTATCAAGCACAATAGAATAGTTTCAAATGGGGCTTTGCTAAGTTAAGCAATCATACTCTTGAATCCTTCTTCACCCTTCCATTTATCTTGAACTAATTAAAAACCAGAGAAATATTCATATCCACAGCTCTCTTCTTTCCAGAATGACCCACATAACTCGGTAACAAAAATTTCATTTTACAACATATAATATTTTATATAATTAGATGCATCACATACATATATATTTATAACTTATAGCAACGTGGGAAATTAGAACACACAGAGTACACTCATCAATCAGATACATCAGGCCACACACCTGAGAGGGCAGGGGGGAAAAGACGAAAGACCGGAGGAGAATAGGTTAGATCACATGTTAGATCATCCACCTATCATAGATAACTCTAGACAGCAGGGTATGAAAGAGACATGCAACTTAATACATGGGAAACAAATGGCGGCTTCCTTTTTCTCTAATTTTTAGTCATGCCATGCAAAATCTCCTTTACCTTCTCTTAAGCTTCTTACTCTCCTGTAGTCAATTTCCGCATCAGAGCACGATGATCCGAGGTTATATTTCCTGCTGATTTTGGACGATGTCATCTTTGAAAATATATCATCATCTTCAGTCAGAGTATGGATACCAGGTGTACTTGATCTAGATTTAGAATCTGTTAAATGCAAGAAGGGGCAGTATCAGGAACATTATGCTAAAAGATTAGCTTGGAACTCACTAATATTCAGCATTTCCTAGAAATATTGCCTTAAATAACAGGATAAGAAAGCAAGGAAGAGGATAATAGTAAAGGAAGCACACACATTCTTGCGATAAAACAACAGGAACAATCACAACACAATAAATATATGCACACATACAGTTTCTCGAGGAATGCAAAAGTTAAAAATAGTCAATAAATTGCCTCAGATTACTAAATTTTTTGAAATCATACAAGACTTCAATGCCCGGAGTGTCCCCCTTCCCTAGCTCTCTTTTCTGTCCACTCTGAAAGACAGACCTATATAACTCTTTAAGTATCAGGAGCCTTCCCCACCACAATTTTAATAGCTTAAACAATTAGAAAGGAAAAGTAGAAAAACAAAATCAGCGTACCCTGTTTTTGCTGAGGAGAAACCCACAGGAAGAAAAATATACCAATTTAACTTAGGATGGGTTACAATGCATATGGCTGTTAAAAGATCCAAATCTTTTTCTCTCTTTCCTCCAAATCCTCATCAAGAAATAAATCATAGCAGAATGTAGATAAATAAGAGGGTTTACCTTTGTATCTATCACCTGAGATTGGCACTTCACCAGATACAAGATTGTCCGTGTTGGTAAGTTTAAGGCTTGGCAAGTTTGTCTCCATTGTATGTGCTTTTTGGCCTTCATTCATAGATGCAGCTTCAACACTTTCTTCTGGGGTAGGCTTGTTTGAAGTAAAAGGAGTCATGGTAAATGAGTCATCCATTACATCAGAAATCTCTACGTATTGTTGAGTAGTGATAATTTCATCAGCACTAAACCCAAAGGATGCTCTGTAAGCTTCTATTTCTTCTGCATCTTGCTTTGGACTTCTATTGTGTCTGTTTTGATGGCCATTTCCGCCAGCAGGATAAACATCTGAATCCTTAGAAACGCTTAACCTCCCACCAGTATGAGGAAATGGCGGATTGTGATCCAGATAAAATCGTGCAAATGTAGCAGGACAGAAGAAATTTGTATCTTGAGATACCAAGGAGGCACCAGTAGTGTCATGCCCAAAAAGCCTGCCAGAACCACTCCTTGAATATTTTCCATTTTGAGGAGAGACTGAAGGATCCCACTGAGGAGGAAACTCTCGTTCAGGAAAGGATGATGATAAACAGTCACCTGAGGTCCTAGAAATTGGTGAAATGAGACTGCTGGCAGGACTTCCAGGATAGAGTGAATATGTAGCTTGAAGATCACTAGCAGCAATGTAATTGGTCTTTTCAGTGCTTTTGAGATCAGCAGAAGATGAAAGGAATTGAGCAAAAGGTACATCGGGAGAAGAGGGTGTGGTTAGGTGAGCTAACTCTGGTGGGGGAGTAAGAGGGGCAGTAGATGGCTCCGTTGTGAAGGTTGAGAAAACAGGAGGAGAAACTAGTTGTGTTTCATGAGCATATGGTCCAGTAGCAAACATAGTGGATGAAGGACCACCGGGTGAACCGGCAGATAATGACAAGAAGCAACTAGGTGACTGTGCAGTTGACTGAAGAGCCGAATTTGAAAATGAAGCTGGTGAAGAAGGTGGAGCTAGAAGTGATGGAGCCAGAGTTGTAGGTTGGTTGGTCAGACCACCACCTTGAGGTCCATTTGTCTGTACAGCCGTAGTATTACCATCAGGAATACGAGATGCAGGCACAATACGTTTTCCACCTTTTTGCGAGCTGAAACAAGAAAATGCACCCCAACATCCTCCCCATCTCTTTCGCTGTGAGACCAATTAAGTATTTTAACCCCAGATTGCGGTCCAAAAACACAAAATCAAATAGGAAAAGAATTGAAAGAAGTAACACCTATAAGAGCATATTAGCTTTCTTAGTTGTTGTTGCCTTTTATAACAGTATGAAAACCTTTGCAGGACTAACAATATTCAGAATTTAGACCGCATGGCAAGTAGCTATGCTGTGGAAGAAAGTTAGTTGCAGAAAGTGCAATGCTGTAGAAGTAAATGACAAAAATCAAGATGTAGTGTATTTCGAGAACGTCTATGAGATACTTGTAGAAAAGCATGTAGAGACACTAAGGTGCATACACAAACACAGACAGAGAAGAAGGAACCCACACAATTCAGAGGAAAATGTTGCAGAGTTGCTAGTCAAACAAGCACAGGTGCTGAATACATATTAAGTTCAAAGGCATGGTTAAAAAGCAGCACCAGAAGCAACGTCACTTCATTCCATTCATACTTGTGGCGCTTGAAGGTTCCAGATTAGAATATGAATCCAGTAAGAAGAAAGGTTTTAAAAAAATAAAATAAAATAAATATATATATATTCCTTGTGTCATCATGTATTATCCCTTACATTAGATGGGTCTTTTTTGAAGGCCATACTTATAGGTGCTATTGAATTAAATCAATAAGTTTATGCTTTTAATGCTTTATAGAAACTAATAAAGCAAAGGCTTAGCAGCCTCACAGTTTCATAGGAAATCTGAATGGTTTTCATGCTTTAAAGAAACTAGTAACATAGCATCAAGTCTGTCTGCATCTTTTTTTTTTTTTGAAGTAAGGATATTCATCAATTCCTCCAATTCCAAACCCGTCTACGCAAGATTTCCCGTTGCGATGGGGCAAGAAGGAACAAGTGACAGTTTCCTTAAGATTATATTGCAAATAAGGTATTTCATGAAAAATAGGAAATTCAGTGAAACAAGTGTGCGTAATTAAATTGTTAAGAACACACAATATCGGTTACACATCAAATCCCAAACAAGGCGAAGATTCTTGAATTTGGAAAAGGAAAAACACAAACATAGACCAGAGAGATAGAAAATGATCCATAGAGACAAGACGCTCATGAGATCTGTGTAGGTCATAGATAAGAAGATTATACATTACTAGGAAACAAAAATTAGGCATTGGCATTAAAAAATGGAAATGAACAACAGATCTAAGAGAAAGAAAAAGAAAAGGCATTATTACAGATCTAGATCTCGTCACATACCCGTTCCTGCTGAGGGAACCTATTCTGCTCCGACCCCATTTCAGCTGCTGCTTACTAGTTAGTCTCTCTCCGGTATGAACTGATGCTACAATTTTTGGTGAACTGCTTGTTCACATTGTTAATTGTGGATTTTCATCGGTTTTAGATTAGAGGTCGATAATCAGTAGAAACTGATGCCGCACGCCAATAGACACACTCGCTCTCTATACTCTATACTACACGTAAACCACAATCTGACTAACACCATCTAAGATTTTACTCCCACACACACACATAACCGCCAAAACAACACATTTTTATCTATAAAATAAAACCACAAACTTGAAAGAAAGAGAAAGCTCACCCATTCTATATTAATTCATTAATTAATCTATCGCTATTTGGATATTCCAAAAAAGACAAGGCAAGACAAAATAAAATAAAATAAAACAAAATAAAGCGAAAAAGATTGAAGTGATAGAGCTGCTGAGAGACAGAGAGATATGGATACTCTCACTTTTCCCACTACTCTCCCCTTGCTTTTCTTTCTTTCTTTTTTTTCATTTTTTATAATTTTAATTTTTATAAGTAATGAATATTATTTAAGATGACAGTCGATGGGATTTAAAGTTAATTCATGCGTTACGTAAATTTGTATTAGTATTTTATTTAAATTTTTTAAAATAATTTTATATTCCCATTATACATTATATATTATTTAAATAAATTAATAATACTTATAAAAAAATTTATTAAAAAATTGAACAAACAAACATAATATTTTATGTTATATTAAATTCAATTAACAACTATTTTTATAAAATTAATATTCATATGTATTAAGTCTGTCAAAAAATATAAATATTTATTAATTATTTAATTAATTAAAATTTTAATTTTTTATGTGAGACAAGTTTTTTCTTTTTGCAAAAAATTCAATAAAAAATAAATTAATTTTCATTTTAAAAATCTACGAGTAGTACATAAATAATAAAATATTAAAAAATCATATATAAATAATAAAAATTTTAAAATTCCATAACGTGTCACGTCATGGAAATTATGTTATTAATATTTTTTAAAGGTAATGTATCAAATAAAAAGAAAACATTTTTATTTTCACTATTATATATATAAGATTTAATTTTTTTTTTATCAGCGAAAATATTACCCTTTCATAATCTATTTAAGTTAAAAAAAATTGAGTATTATAAATCTGATTCAACTTCAATCAATAATTAAATATCTGCACAATTGAAATCGGATTGAAGTGGATATTGATAGGTCAAACTAAATTATCATTTCTAATGTTATTGTTATATTATATTTTTGTTTGATGATTAATATGCTATGGGATTGGAGGAAAAGAGTAAAAGGAGTAAATCAATACTACAATCAAACATTAGATTAAAGTGGGAAATTTCCTTTAAATAAATAAATAAATATATATATATATATATATATATATATATATATATATATATATAT
>CATIWR010294407.1:0-24075 GCA_949677035.1 Omphalea diandra
TCAACTTCTTTATTTCTTCTTGAGGAAATGATTCAATTCTGCAAAAACAACACTTATTTGAAACATTAGTGATGATCAATCTACTTTGTCAAGATCAAAAGAGATTTTAAACATAGGATTAAGTATCCTAGTCCAACAAGACAAATAAAGGTATATTTTTATGCTACTCCACCTCTAGTAGACCTTATAGGATTTTCAATAAAAGTTTTATGGTTGCTAAAGAGTTAATGGACATTGTGTTTGATGAATCTAGTAAACTTAATCTTAGAAAAGGTTCTTTTATTGATAGTCTTACAGGTGACTTTGAGAAATAAGAGCTAAATTTAACTCCAAAAAAATGGTGATTGATCTTGAAAATGACAAGTCACCACAAGAAGAAGATGAATCTTAGCCATAAAAAGTAGAAATTCCAGTTTAGATCTTCCTAAGGATTGAAGATTCTCCAAACATCACCCAAAGGATCTAATCATTAGTGAGAAATCTAAGGGAGTAAGTACTAGCTCTCAACTTCATGCATTAGATAATAATCTTGCATTTGTTTTTCAATTTGGGCCAAAATCAGTTGATGAAGCTCTTGATGATGAGAGTTGGGTGATTGTTGTGTAAGAAGAATTGAACCAATTTGAGAGAAATAAAGTATGGGAACTTGTCCCTAGGCCTAAGGAACACCCTATTATGGGATGCAAGTGGGTGTGTAGGAATAAGTTAGATGACCAAGGTTTTGTTACTTGGAACAAATCTAGATTGGTTGTAAAGGGATATAACAAAAAGGAAGGCATTGATTATAATGAAACCTATGCCTCTATAGTAAGATTAGAGGCCATTAGGATTCTCTTAGCATATACATGTTACATGAATTTTAAACTTTTTCAATGGATGTTAAAAGTGCATTTTTGAATGGTCTAATTTAGGAGGAAGTTTATGTTGAACAACCTCATAGTTTTGAATCTCATACCTTTCCAAATTATGTTTTCAACTAACTAATGCCTTATATGGTTTAAAACAAGCTCTAAGAGCTTAGTATTAAAGGCTTAGTTCATTTCTTTTAATAAATGATTTTACAAAAGGCAAGGTTGACACAACTTTATTTGTTAAAAGGCATAACCAAGATACACTCATTATACAAATCTATATTGATGACATTATATTTGGTGTTACTAATGAATCTCTTTGTGAATATTTTGTTAAAAGTATGACTAAGGAATTTGAGATAAGTATGATGGGAGAGCTCAAGTTTTTTCATGGTCTACAAATTAAGCGAACCAAGGAGGGCATCTTCATCAACCAAGCTAAGTACACAAGGGATCTACTCACGCGATTTTGCATGGATAGATGCAAAGTAGCTAAGACACCAATGAGTGCTACAGTCAAGCTAGACAAATGAATCTAGTAAGCCAATTGATGAAAATGTTATAAAGGTATGATTACTTCTCTTCTCTATCTCACTACTTTTAGACCCGACATTATGTTTAGTGTATGCATGTGTACTAAGTTTTAATCATGCCCTAAGGAATCTCTTTTAAATGTTGTTAAAAGGATTTCTTAAATATTTACATGACACTTTACATTTAGAGTTATCGTATCTTAGGAATTCATCATTTAGTCTTTTTGGGTATTCGAATGTAGATTATACAGGTAGTTTATTAGATAAAAAGAACACTTCTGAAACTTGCCAATTTATAAGAGAATGCTTAGTTTTTTAGTTTAGTAAAAAGCAAGTTTCAATTGCCTTATCCATCGTCAAAGTGGAATATATGGTAGTGGGTTGTTGTTGCACCCAAGTTCTTTAGATGAAACAACAACTCAAGGTTTATAGTAAGGTTATTAATCACATTCACATCAAATATGACAACACAAGCGTAATAATTCTTTTAAAGAATCTCATCCAACACTTTAGGAGTAAGCACATTAACATTAGGCATCATTTTCTTAGATATCATATCCAAAATAGTAATATGGTGTTAGAGATTATTGACACTAATCATCAACTTGCAGATATTTTCATTAAAACTCTAAATGAAGAAATGATGAACTTCATTAAAAGGGAGCAAGGAATGCTAGATGGAAGCCCTCTAGGTGAAAATTGATCTCACCTTGCATTTTTCATTATGTTTGTCATTCTAATTGATTGAATAATATGTTTGACAATTGTGTGTGTTGAATTACTTTGGATGTGTTCATTCTTTAAGCAATTGAGCTTTTATATGTCTATTTGCTTAAATTAATCATCATTACATTAAGTGGATCACATCTAGCAAGGCTAATTCTTATTCTTTCATTGTTTTTCTTTTTGCCTTGTAATTTATAGTTACTATTGTCCATTTGCGGTAGCTAGTTACAGGCACTTATCAATTTTTTATCAAAATTCTAATTCGTTGTTGCAATTTTAAATTGCCACCGCGAATTCTTTCAAAATTCAAATTCTTTAACCATTGACCCTTTCATTTTTTGAGAAATTCTTATTTGTTACTCACAAAATTCATAATTAGCGATCGCGACCTGCTAATAGCGACTGTGAATTCTAGTAATTATCAAGGATTGATTGATTTGACTATTAATTAGTTCCAATCCCTTATTTAATACAATTTTTACTATTTTGTTACCATTTTTCATCAGTTTTCTACCTATTTAAACCATCCTAAAACCATCCCAACACTTTTCTATTTCACTTTTAACTTTTCACTTCATCTATCACACATTTCTTCTCTCAAACCTTCTAAACTCCTTCAACTCCGCTCATGACACTTAAGAAACCAACTAAAGTAGAGAAAAGGAAAGGCATTGCTCAACCTCCAAGCCCTCCTGCCCTTCACTTAATGAAGGGAATAACCAAAAAGGAAAAGGATAGGTACAAAGCAAACTCCAATAAGATAATCCAAGATAGTAAAATTCTCTCTGCCTTTCTCCTTGGGTCACTTGGAATGAAGGATGAAATCCATCCCTTTCTATTAAACCTAGGATGGAATGAGTTTATCTTCAGAGATGAACTCGGGTATGAGGAAATCGTGAAGGAGTTTATGTGTACTATCACATTGAGCAGGAGATCATAATTGAAGACAAGTTCATACGAGTTAGTTTTAAAGGCTTTTAGGGACCCCCTACTTTATAACTTTCACCTAATTTTCTACCCTCCTCAACCTTTAAGTCGAAGATTATATTCCTTTCATCATCTATGTACTTGATATTATTTATTTTGAATATTGGTCAAGATATCCATTGCAAACAAACATGACCCAAAAACATCTATGGCCAAATACATTAAAACCTTTCCAAATTAGTTTATTCATCGTATCATTACCTTTTTTGCAAATGCTAGGGGTGATGCAAATGAAAAGGTTTTTAAAAAAGACAACATTTTTATTTTTCCTAACCAAGAACAAGCCAATTCAAACAATTCAGTATCTTATGGATCAATTGATTCACATGAGTACTAAGCCTAAAGCAAATTTCTCCTCACCTCTCTTGTCACAACCATTTACCATTATGTGGGAGCCCTAAATGAGGAAAATGAAAAATTTCTCACTAAAACATACTTACCCTCTCAAAACTTCCCTGATCTGCCCTATCTAATAAATGTTAAGGCTATCCATCCAGATACTTATCTATATACCTTAGGGTTTATTGGGGCTAAGAAGCATGAAACAACTCAAGCTTTAAAAAGGAAAAGGCTTACGATAGAATAAGGTGCCAATCAATCCCAACTCCAAAGCCTAAAGCAAAACTAAAGCATTCTGCCAACTCTCTCTCTTCTATTAATAAGAAGTTAGACAAGGTGATACGTATTATAAAGAGGAGATTTCTTCTTCTTTCCCATCTCCATAATGATTTAGTAGACCTTCAAAAGAAGGTGGGTGCAACATGTTGTCGTCTCCCAGATTTTGAAGATTAAGAAGATACTCCAAAAGAAGAGGAACACCAAGGAATGGAAAAAGGAAGTGAAGCACAAGGTAGAGAAGTAGATGAGGAAGTTAGAGATTCTGATAATGATAGCTCTCTAATTTTCTAGTTTTTTTTAGGGTTGTAATTATTTTTATATTTTTGTTTTGATTATCTTATGGCCTAAGTTTATGATCTTATAAGTTATTATTTATTATATGTTTATTTGTTTTTATTTTACTATCAATAAAATTTGAAGTTTTTATTCTCTCTACGGTTGTTCTTTATTTGCATCACTATATACTTATCCCTATCATTATCCTGTTTCTCTTTTTGGTCTTGACAAAAGGGGAGAGAAATAGTAAAAGCAATTGCATGACATAATTAAAGGGAAGTATAATTTAAGGGGGAGCAATTTCAAGTTAGTTTATTTGCATTTCAAGTTTAAATTGGTATCTTAACTTGTTTAATTGGTTAAATATTGTTAGCCATCTCAACTTCATATTTATGTAATTTTTTATCCCTTTGCAAAATAATCTAATTGTCAAAATAAAAAAGGGCAAGATTGTTAGACTAGGTTGGTTAAACAAAAGTCAAAATTCTCTTTTGATCTTGAGAATGTAGATTGGTATGATCTAACATTAATTATAAGTGTTGATTTTGCAGTTTTTAAAATAGGTTTGCATTAGAAGTTGAATGAAAGTCTAAGTCTCAAGCATTACAAAAGGCATCCTAATTCGCGGTCAATAACCTCTAATTCGCGATCGCGATATTGTAAAAGGAATGAATGAATTTGGTTCAAATGGATTCCTAGAGCAAATCACAGTCGCGACCTTGCTAAGAAAGCTATGAAGTTCAAACAACTAGATTTATGATAACCATCACGATGTGATTGCAACTTTTGGAGTTACCAGGAGGGAACCAAGTTCACAACCAAAGCTTGTCAGGTGTCCAGGATAACTGTTAGTATATCAAAATTTACAAGGGTGAAATAGTCTTCGAGACCGTGACTTAATAAGGCAACTTCTCCTTATCAAACAAATGGATTGGAGGTGCCAATCGCGTCCAAGAGAAATTAACTTGCGATCATGACTTTTGTTTGGTTGGAAGAACACACTAGCTATTTTTCTTTAAAAATGAATGATAGTGTGCTACGTGGACTAGTTGTTAGATACAAATAGGGTTCTCTACCGTGATTTCAACAAATTTAGTGCAAGAAGATAAATAATGACTATGATTAACTAGTCACGACCTCAAAATGTGTCTGACAAGCATTTAATGCAAGATCTGCCTAGCATGCTTTAGAGATTTAGACATAGTTTCTTTGTAACGTCTCTCTGATTGTTATTGCCTATAAATACTCCATCAAACATACATGAATGCAAGAGAATAACATTAAATATAGCCAAACTCTTACAATTTTATTTCTCAACCTTTAATTCTTTGTATGTGAGTTCATATTATGGGGTGTAAGCATTAAACACCATTGTAGTTGGGTTTATGAGTTAGCCTAGGTGTAAAACTTTTATAATAGTTTGAGTGTGAGTCTTTAGGAAAACACTTGAGAGATTTTATGTGAGCCTTAAAACACAAGTTGTAAGGTTATGTGTGAGCCATAAAACACAAAGTGTACAAGTTAGGTGTGAGTTTTGAAACACCATTTAGTGTTAGTAGAATACCCAATTATGAAGAATTGAGGAGTGGATGTAGGGTTAGTTAACACCCAAGCCATTATAAAATATAATGACTTCATCTATTCTCCTACTTCTTCTATATCAATCTTTCATTACCTTCCATCCAATTTTTAAATTTCCCTCTAATTCAACCCCCTTTTTTGATGCTCAAGAGCCGACACTGAGCATACTTTCTCAGCGTATAATCTAGACATACCATAAATAAACCTTCCTTTACAAAAAGCATGATGACAATCAATGTAAGTAAATAATTTTAAAGGAAAATATCTTTATACCAACGAAAGTCACAAGTGAGATTGGTCAAATTTTTGAAAGACCTAGCTTGAAAATATTTTGGATCTCCATTAAAACATTTTGTAATAATAAAAATCAAAGTACAATAATATCAGGTTCATTATTATGAAGGATATCCTGTCCTTCAGTTCTAACAACCTTAGTAGCAGTTAAAATATGATTTTTATCAATTTCATTAACATAATTATCCCAACAACCTTTAAGTTGCCAGTAAAACCAGAAAATAACAATTTAGCAATATTAGGGTTAGTTTGTCCTTTAGGTTTATAGGCTGAAGTAGCCATAGCCATCTCATGTAAAATACTTAATATAAGATATTCACTTAAATCATCAATATTCTGTTCATATTTGGCTTTTCAATCATATCTTGACTAGACTATATCTCCACAATCTTCATACTGAACACCTGAAGGAGTGGGATTTTTGTAAAAATTTTTTATTTTAGGAAAACTTCTTTGATGAAAAATTTTGTTAGTTGAAGTTTCTTCTTGGTATTGACTTTCAATTTCTTAAATGTCTTCATTTCATATTTAGAAATAACAGAAATTATTGAAGGTAATTGTTGAATATGAAGAGGAATGGCAATAGTTGAACTTGTAGTAGAAATATGAAAAGAGTTTAGCTTTTCTTGAATTTTTTGTAAAATATCCTTATCAAAATTTAACCTACATTTATTTAGTAGTTAAGTAGGTTGAAAAAGAGGTTTTGAAAGACCAATGATAGCAAGATTATTTGAATAATTTCCTTTTGAACAATTTTAAAGTTCAATTTTGTCTAGTTGAGAAGCAATAGTATGTAAAATACAATTTGAATAATTATTTTGAAATCAAATATTTTTTATATTTATCTTAAAGTAGGGTTCTTCTTATCATCATCAAAGATGTTAATTTTATTTACAAAATTGGTTCTTTTGATTTTATGTTAGATTACTCTATCAAGCAAAATGAACAAACAATTTCTTTAAGCCATGAACATGAAAATATTCAATTACTTTCACCAAATGCTATTTTAATATATAGAGAAAAATATAAATTTATTCATCTTAGCATGGTGCAAATTGTTATTAAACGATTGTTTAGACTTGGCCTTGATATTCTAGAATTTTTATGTTTAAGAGATGGTAGGCATCAATCCTTTCCAAATTAGCTATGGTTGAGTGTAACTTAGTCAATGATCCAATTTATTTTAATTGTTATCCAAATTTTTTAGTATCTATTTTTAATAGTAAAATTTTGGATACTCTATCTTTAACTATTAAGTTAAAAAATATTGATTTTGTTGCTAATTCAAAATCTATTACTATAATTTATAGAGTATATTATAAAGTTATGTCTACTGCTATAGATCCCAGATCTAAGTTTAAACTTTTAAGAAATAGAACTCTAGTTTTTGAAGCTAATTCTCAACATAGTAAATTACATGTTCCTAAAAATTAACATGGAGTGAGTTAAGCTAGGTTGGTACCTAGAATCTATGTCTATAAATACTAGTTTGCAAAAGTAAATACACCATTAATGGTGAAAATTTAAATGTTAATTATAAATTGTCAAATGTAAAAATTTGTTATCATGGAGTTATTTTTGAACTCTAGTTGTTTTAGCAAAAAATTTAACGAGTGGGGTCATTTTAGGAAATCATTTTACTATTCTAATTTACACTTTTGGAGTTAATGAAAAAGGTACTACAAAACTATTTCCAAAAAATAAATTTGTTCAACCTATTTTTACAAAGGAAATAAATCTTTTATAAGAATGTTCTATTTACCCTGATGTTAATTTTGTTGATCAAAGGAAAAAGCAAATACATTTTGTATCAAAAGAAATAAAGATTTTAAGAATTGAAGATAATCTTCAAAACCCTCATATTCAAAATAAAATAAAAGAACTAAGAAAGCTTTTCAAGATAATGTTTGTGCTTCTGTCCTCAATACTTTCAGAAAAAAGTATATTACCCTATGTTAAAGATTTTAATGAAAAGTTTATTCCCACTAAAGCTACAGTCATTCATATGAATACAGAGCTCCAAGCTCATTATCTTAAAGAGATGAATGATTTGCTTGAGAAAGGATTAATTCAAAAATCTGCAGTTGTTGGATTAATTTGAAAATCTTTATCTCCTTGCAGTTGTTCTGCTTTTTATGTTAACAATGTTGCTGAAAAAGAACAAGGAGTTCATAGGCTTGTTATCAATTATAAACCTCTTAATAAAGTTTTAGAATGGATAAGATATCCAATTCCTTACAAAAGGAATTTGTTAAAAAGACTTTATGATGCTAAGATGTTTTCAAAGTTTGATATGAAATCTAGATTTTGGCAAGTTCAAATCCAAGAGTTTGATAGGTATATGACAGGTTTTAATACACCTTTTGGACATTTTGAATAGAATGTTATACCTTTTGGAATAAAAAATGCCCCTTTAGAGTTTCAAAGACTTATGAATGATATTCTGACAAGATGTGAAGATTTTTCAATTTTTAACATTGATGATGTTTTAATCTAGATCACCATTTTACTCATCTTCTAAAGTTTTTCAATATAGTCCAAACTAATGGTTTAGTAGTATCTGCACAAAAGATGAAACTTTTTCAAACCAAAGTCAGGGTCATACTATTTTTCAAGCAACTATTAAGCCTATAGATAGGGCTATTGATTTTGCTGATAAGTTTCCTGATGAAATAAAAGATAAAAATCAATTACAGAGATTTGTAGGATGTCTTAATTATGTTGTAGATTTCTATAAGGATATTTGCTTACATTGTAAGCCTTTGTTTCAACATCAGAGCATACCAAATTGTTAAAACTATTAAATAAAATGTTAAAAAGCTTCCTTGTTTAGCCATCCCATATCAAAAATCCTCTCTTATTGTTAAGATTAATGCCTCAAATTTTGGATTTTGAGGGATCCTAAAACAAAAATTGCCTAGTCATGTTACTAAATCATTAGTGAGATAACATTCTAGTTATTGGAATGATACTCAAAGGAAATATTCTACTATAAAAAGGAACTTTTATCCATTGTTCTATGCATTACTAAATTTGAAGATGATTTAGTAAATAAAAGTTTTCTATTAAGAATTGACTACTCTACAGCTAAACATGTTTTAGAAAAAGAAGTAAAAAAAAATTATTTCAAAATAAGTTTTTGCCAAATGGCCAACTATTTTAAGTAATTTTGATTTAAGGTACTTCAAACTCAATACTAGATTTTCTAATAAGAGAATTTTTACAGGGAAAAGCTAACTTCAAATAAATTTGCTTTTTTATCTGAAGATTATGATATGGCCACTCCATAAAAGAAACTTTCAGCTATTGATTTGCTACATGCTTTCGTTACTACACCTCTTTCAACTAAACCATCTTTTAACCTTGATTCTTTTGTTAATACACCTTCCTCTAACTGATCTAAATGACCCAACTCCCCAAAACTTTTTTCTCAAGTACTGAACAAAGATACCTATGCATACTTCCAAAAAACCCACATGTTAAAACTTTATTATGTTGAACCTGAACTCTTAGGATCATCCTTTCTAGAAACTATCCAAAATGTTTTTCCTCAAGGATTTTATTTTTTCTCTTCCCAGTCAAAGAAAAATATAATTTTTTATGAGTTCACTTTGGTTGATTCTAGATCAATCGAAATTGAACATGTTATAGATGATAGCGACCCTCAACAAATTTCTTATTCAAAATGTAAGAATCTTAAGGTACTTTCTCCTAGTGATTGGAAATAGGGTATTCAATCAAAGATAAATTTTTTCAAAACCTTTTTCCCTCAAGGATATAGCTTTTAGGATTACCAACAAGCTTGGTACAATGCTTTTCTGTTGAGACCTTTTAATCATTCATGGTTCTTTTACTTTATCAAAGGGAAAAATGTCAGTTTTCCTGTTTGATTTCAAGACTGGTGGTTTTACTTTGGATGGAGTTTTAAGATTGCCCCTTCAATTGTTAAAGAACGATTTGGGTACTTTAAAGGTAAAATAAATAAATATACTCAAGATCCTTTACTATCTTTTATAACTATTTTTGGAATTCCTTGGATCATGACCTAGAATTTCAAGATTACCAAAACTTGTCCCATTGAGTGGCATTTTGATCATAAAATTCACATTCTTTGAAGACATTTTAATATCAAATGGTGGAGTAATTTTAAAATTGAACAAGTTAGTAAGAATGTTGTTACTAAATGGTTTAATTCCCAAAACACTGTTGTGCCTCATAATAGTGTTGAACAGATGGAATTTTTATCAACTAAAAGTAAGTTACAAGCCATTCTCCCTTTTGCTCTAGATAAAAAAGAATATAAAAGATTGCTTTTGAAGGCCTTATCTAAAGTTTCAGAAGATGATGACTTGGATGATTTAGATAGTGTTCAATCACAATAAGATTTAGCATGAAGTAATGCCTTCGTATCCAATTCATTTAATCTACCAGCCCATATTCCTTTCTACTAGTATCATTAAAGTATTTTATCAATTTTCAATTATGATTCCAGCTCAGAAAGATTTCTGTCTGCCACTATTGTTAACATATTTTGTCCCTTTTCAATTATGAAGCCTTTTAGTTGTCCACTATCTTTTCAAAATTGCAACTATTTTACATTCAAACTTATGTATGTTTGAAGTCCAAATCTATTTATATAAACTAGTTTGTTTGTGTGTAGCAGGTATAACTCAAATAAGGAAGAAAAAAATCTTTTTGATATATGCTCTTTTTCCTTCTATAATATTTCTTCTCCTTTTAATAAATAGTCTTCTCAACCACCATTTTCTTTTACATCATTATATAAGTATGTTATGTGTTTGCCCTCTATAGGGATCCTCAATCTTACACATCAGAAACTGTTTTACATATCTTTGCACTTTTTTATAATTTTGTGACAATTTTTATATATAGTAGTTTTCGCCTCTTCTAGTATCAGAGCCAACACCTTAACAGTGTTTCCCTAGTCTTGAGTAGCATTTGTATTGTGTGTTAATTACCTTGTTGTTTAGTATTGGTCAGCCAATTATTTCCTTGATTGAGTCTTCAGTGGTCCCATTTAGTAGCCCCTCATTCACTGCAGAGAAAATTTACCTAAAGACTATGAGTCGTTTGTTTAGGCCTTTTTATAAGGCTTCTTCTTCTTCTTCTTCCCTTAATACATCTAAGTCTATCTTAGATGATTTTTCTTCTTATGTTAATTTAAATTTTGATGAAGTTAGTGTTGCCCAAATAGAAAATTAGTAACATAATTGGTCCATCCCAAAGAAAGATGTTAGTTCTATTTACAAAATTGGTTCTTTTGATTTAATGTCAGATTATTTTTTTAAGATTATTCTATTCAACAAACAAACAAACGATTTCTTTAAGCCATGAATATGAAAATATTCAATTACTTTCTCCAAATGCTATTTTGAAATATAAAGAAAAATATAAGTTTATTCGTCGTGGTATGGTGCAAGTTATTGTTAAGCCATTGTTTAGACTTTGTCTTGATATTCTCGTATTTTTATGTTTAAGAGATGATATATGTTAGACTAGGTTAGTCAAACCTAAGTCACAAGCCTCTTTTGATATTGACAATAGAAATTGATCAGTTCTAATGTTTTATTTAAGTGTTGTTTTGCAGTTTATAAGCTCTATTTTCATTGGAAGTTGGATGGAAGTCAAAATCTCTAACTTTAAGAAGAACATCCAAATTCGTGATCAGTATCCCATAATTCGTGATCGCAACTTTGCTATAAGGATGGATGGAGCTAGGACAGAAGAATTCATGGACAAATTTACAGTGGCACTTCAGTTGAAGGAAGCTTGCTTGATTTAAAGAGGAATTTGTGATGTCTTTCGCGTCCTATGTCACGATCGTGAATTTCATAGTAACAAAGAAGGGAACCAAGTCTGTATCACAACACGCCAAGTGTCCAAGGCAACTGTTGGAATATCAAAAATCATGAGGGTGAATCATATGTCACGATAGCGAGTTAAGAAAGTGTTCTCTCTTTACCAAATAGAGGAATTTGCGATCTTAGTCATGCCTAAGAGGAAGATCAATCGCGACCATGACTTTTGAGCAGTTGGTTGAACACAACGACTATATTTCTTAGGCAATCAATGGGTAAGGGACACGTGGACTAGCCATTAGACATATAATAGGGTTCTCTACTGCAATTTTCAACTCCTCAGCATAAATTGAAAAATTACGACCGCGAAATGCCAGTCACGACTGCAACTTCTATCTAACCAACATTTAATGCAAAATCTGCCTAGCACAACTTAGAGATTTAGGGATAGTTTTTGAGTGACATCTCTTTGGTGGATGTTAGCCATAAATACTCCAACAAACATATGTAAATGCAAGAGAATTTCATTTATTGTAACCAAACTCTTGCTAATTTGCTACTTATTTTTCTTATTCTTCTTTATGTATTATTAATTATTTGGTGTTAACAATAAATACCTTTGTAAGAGGTTAAAGTGTGAGTCTATCCAAAACACTTATAAAGTGTGAGCCTATCCAAAACACTTATGAGAGGTTATGTGTGAGCCTATCCAAAACACTTATGAGAGGTTATGTATGAGCCTAAAAATATTAATTGTAAGGGTTATGTGTGAACCATAAAACACAAATTGTATAAGTTAGGTGTGAGCTAGAAAACACCAGTTTAGTTGAATGGAATACACAATTGTGAAGAAATGGGGAGTAGACACAGGGTTTGTTAACACCCAGACCATTATAAACATATTGTGTTCATTTTCTCTTTTCCGTCTTAATTCTTCAAACACCTTAACCTTTCTTTTAAATTTTTAATCTCCTGCCAGTCCAACCCCCCATCTTGGTGCACTAGGCCAACAAGTGGTATCAGAGCCAAGTCTTGCTCTAAAGCTTAATTGCGTGAGTAAAGATCATGGCATAATAAAGAATCCACACTCATCTCAAGCCATATTTTGATGAAGCAGACTATACTCATTGGAAGTATAGGATGGAAAACTATTTGGATAATGATGTGGTAGACCTCTAAGACATTATTATAAAGGAGTGGAAACCACCTACTAAGGTGATGGATGGAAGTAAGGAATTGATCCTTAGAGAGGAATGGGTTGAAGCTCATAGGAAATCTAATAATGGCAGAAACAAAAGAGCTATGACAATCCTTTAAAGTTCTCTCTCAAGAGAAGAAATTAGAAGGGTCCAATATTGTGTTACTACTTATGGGATTTAAAAGGCCTTAAAGAACTACCATGAGGGTATTACCTTAGTGAAATCTAGTTGACTTAAGACGTATGTGACAAAGTAATAGCTATTTATGATGAAAGAGGAAGAATGAAAAGTTTGGTACAAGGATGTGTAGTATCCAAGACTCTAATATGGAGATAGGGAAGGTGCAAACTGATGTACTAATAGGCAAGCTCTTATCTCGTGAGTTAGGCTTGAAGAAGGATGAAGAAATTAAAAAAAAATGAGAGGTCAAAGAGAGAAATAAAAAAAACTAGAAAAGAGAACCTTGGCACTCAAGTCTTAGTCAAAGGAGAAGGAAGTTGGAATGGCCTTAAGTGAAAAGGAAAGTGACAAAGAAGAGGAGGAGCTTGCAATGCTTTCAAGAAGAACTAAGGAGCTAATTAGAAGAAGAAATGAAAGAAGAAGCTTCAAGAAAGCAACTCCAACTCCTAAAGAAATATTGAGTGATGTCACTTGTTATGAATGTAGCAAGCAAGACCACATCAAATATAACTACCCCAAATTGAAGAAAAAGAAAAAGAAGAAGAAAAAAAAGAATAGGAAGAAAGGCCACAAAGAGAAAAGGAAAAGTTTCAAAGCCACTTGAGATGATAACTCAAGTGATGAAGATGAAGAGGAAGAGGTTGCAAACCTATGCTTCATGGCTTAAGAGGATTCATCAAATGAGGTAAGCTCTTCACCTCACTCTTCTTCTAAATTGGATGAATTAGATGATGTACGTGATGAGCTTTTAGAAGTTCTCAACATGAAATGTGACAAATATAAGTCACAAATGAAAACTTACAAGAAGAAGTGTACTGAATTAGAAGATGAGTTTAAATCCTTAAATAGTCTTGTAAGTGAATTGAGGGCTTCAAATGAAGAACTCAAGAAGTCTATGAAAAGTCTATCCAAGTCATCTTCATCCTTAACCTCATTGAGAAAAGAGAATGACTCCTTAAAAGGTGAAGTCATTAAGCTTAGAAACTTTATTTCTAAGTTCCATAAGGGTAATGAAGCTTTGGATACACTTATTGTATCACAAAGACCTCCCTTAGTTAGGTATGGTCTAGGCATCAATAGAGCCTCTTCATCTACACCTTCACTAACAACATTTATTAGAGCCTCAACACCTCAAACATCAAGTATTATGGTTATTGGAAAGAAAAGTGCTTAAAGCACTAAACCACCATTGCCTACGGGCAAAAGAAAGGTGCAATAAGGCTTAAGGCCTATTTCTAAGAAGGCCAATCATGTATACATTTATAATAAAAAGCATGCTCATTCAAACACATATAGAAAATTTACTTCCACACTCATTCATACATGTTCATGTTCACACTCACATCATGTTAGTATGAAAACCCCATCCTCCCTCCCCCTCCCCCACTCATACCAAGGCAATGCATAGGAGAAAGATACAAAAGTTTAAACTCTAATGCCACTATTGCATGAAGTATGGACACATAAATATTTATTGTTATATTAGGAAGGCACACCTCAAGTTTGAGGATCCTTCAAAACCTAACCCTCTAAGACCCAAGAATAATTAGGTACCAAAGCAAAAATGATTTACTTGTGTTGTGTAGGATTGCTTGGCAGCCACCAATGAAACAAATGATTGGCATGTGGATAGTGGATGCTCAAAGCACATGACGGGCAATAAAAGACTATTCAAGGCCTTAAAAGAAAAAGAGGGTGGCAATGTCACATTTGGAAATAATGTCAAGGGTAAGGTAATTGGCATTGAGACCATTGGCAAGAATGGTTGTTCTCTTATTAATGATGTTTTACTTATGGATGGCCTATAACATAATTTGCTTAGTGCAAGTCAATTATGTGATAAGAGCAATAAAGTCACCTTTGACCCTAGAGAATGTTGAGTTACCACTTTAGTGGATAAAAAGGTAGTTTTCAAGGGTGAAAGGAAAGACAATACCTACCTAATTGACTTAGACAATTTCGCTAACTAATCCTTTGAGTGTCTTATGTCTTTTAGTAATAAAGCTTGGCTATGGCATAGAAGACTTGGACATGCTAGCATGGAGCTCTTATGAAGCTTATCAAAAGGAAAGCTAGTGGAAGGCCTTCCCAAGCTAAAGTACTCTAAATACAAGACATGTGGTCCTTGCCAAATGGGAAAGCAACATCATTCTTCCTTCAAAATAAAAAATATTATAAGTCTATCTAGACCTCTTTAATTAATTCATATGAGCTTGATAGGACCTACTAGGAGTGCTAGTTTACGTGGAAAATATTATGCACTTGTCCTAGTGGATGAGTACTCTAGGCTTACTTAGGTATCATTTCTAGCTCATAAGCTTGATACTTTTGATTCTTTTAAAAGTTTTACAAAAAGGATTCAAAATGAAAAGGGTTACTTCATTTCTTCTATAAGAAGAGACTATGAAAAAGAATTTCAAAATGAATCTTTTAAATATACTGCATAGAGAATGTGATTTTTCATAACTTTTCAACTCCTAGAACACCATAACAAAATGGTGTTGCAGAGAGGAAAAATAGGACACTAGTAGAAATGGGTAGAACTATGCTCAATGAGTATTCATTACCAAATTACTTTTGGGCTAAAGCTATCAATACTTTGTGTCATATTACAAATCGAGTTTTCAAAAGACCCATTCTTAATAAAGCTTCTTATGAGCTTTAGAATGGTAGAAAACCTAAGTTGTCCTACCAAAGAGTATTTGGATGATGTTTTACTTGTGGATGGCTTACAACATAATTTGCTTAGTGTAAGTCAATTATGTGATAAGGATAATAAAGTCACCTTTGACCCTAGAGAATGTCGAGTTACCACTTTAATGGATAAAAAGTTAGTTTTCAAGGGTGAAAGGAAAGGCTATACCTGCCTAATTGACTTAGACAATTTTGCTAAATAATCCTTTAAGTGTCTTGAGTCTCTTAGTAATATAGCTTGGCTATGGCATAAAAGACTTGGGCATGCTAGTATGGAGCTCTTATAAAGCTTATCAAAAGGAAAGCTAGTGGAAGGTCTTCCCAAACTATAGTTCTCTAGAGACAAGCCATGTGGTCCTTGCCAAATGGGAAAGCAACATCAATCTTCCTTTAAGTAAAAAATATTGTAAGTACATCTAAACCTCTTCAATTAATTCATATGGACTTGATAGGACCTGCTAGGAGTGCAAGTTTAGGTGGAAAACATTATGCACTTGTCCTAATTGATGACTACTTTAGGTTTACTTGAGAATCTTTTAAATCTTACTGCATAGAGAATGAGATTTTTCATAACTTTTCAACTCCTAGAACACCACAACAAAATGGTGTTGTATAGAGAAAAAGTAGGACACTAGTAGAGATGGCTAGAATTATGTTCAATGAGTATTCATTAGCAAATTACTTTTAGGTCAAAGCTATCAATACTTCGTGTTATATTGCAAATCAAGTTTTCAAAAGGCTCATTCTTAATTAAACTTCTTATGAGCTTTAGAATGGTAGAAAACCTAAGTTGTCATATATAAGAGTGTTTGGATGTAAGTACTATATTTTGAATACCAAGGATAATCTTGGAAAATTTGATTCAAAAACTAATGAAGGCATTTTCCTAGGTTATTCCACCACTAGCAAAGCCTATAGGATTTTAAATAAGAGTTGATGGTTATTTAAGAGTCCATGAATATTGTGTTTGATGAATCTAGTAAGCTTGATCTTGGGAAAGGTTCTTTTATTGATGATCTTGTAGGTGATTTTGAGAAATTGGATTTGAAGCATACTACAAGAGAGGTGGATAAGGATTATGATGAGAGCAAATCATCATAAGAAGATAAGGAACCTCAACATCAACAAGTGGAATCACCAAACTAAGATCTTCCCAAGGATTGGAGATTTTACAAGCATCATCCTGAAGACCTAATCATTGGTGATACTTTTAAGGGTGTAAGTACTAGATCTCAACTCAATACTTTAGAAAATAATCTTGCTTTTATTTCTTAATTTGAGCCAAAATCTATTGATGAGGCTCTTGATGATAAGATTTAGGTGATTGCTATGCAAAAGGAACTCAACTAATTTGAGAGAAATAATGTGTGGGAACTTGTTCCTAAGCCTAAGGAGCACCCCATTGTAGGTTGCAAATAGGTGTTTAGGAACAAGTTAAGTAAGCAAGGATTCATCACTAGAATTAAGGGTAGATTGGTTGGTAAGGGTTACAACTAAGAGGAAGGAATTGGTTATGATGAAACTTATGCCCTTGTAGTAAGAGAGGCATTAGGATTCTTTTGGCATATACATGTCACATGAATTTCAAACTATTTCAAATGGATGTCAAAAGTGCTTTCTTGAATAGTGTCATTAAGGACGAAGTTTATGTTGAACAACCTCTTGGTTTGAATCACATATTTTTCCAAACTATGTTTTTAAATTGAATAGAGCCTTGTATGGTTTGAAACAAGCTCCAAGAGCTTGGTGTGAAAGGCTTAGTTCTTTTCTTTTGCAAAATAATTTTGAAAATGGGAAGGTTGACACAACATTATTTGTCAAAAGGCATAATCATGATACACTAATAGTGCAAATTTATGTTGATGATATCATTTTTAGTGCCACTAATGAATATCTTTGTAAAGATTTTGCTAAGTGTATGACTAAGGAATTTGAGATTAAGCATGATGGAAGAGTTCAAGTTTTTTCTTGGTTTATAAATCAAGCAAACCAAATAAGGGATCTTCATCAACCAAGCTAAATACACAAAGGACATTCTCAAGAAATTTGGTATGGAAGGATGTAAAGTAGCAAAAACACCAATGAGTACTACTATCAAATTGGATAAGGATGAATCAGGTAAGTCGATTGATGAGAAGAGATATCGAGATATGATTGGTTCTCTACTCTATCTTGCTGCCTCTAGACCTAATATAATGTTTGATGCATGCATGTGTGATAGGTTTCAATCTTGTCCTAAAGAATCTTATTTGAATGTTGTTAAAAGGATTTTCAAATATCTACATGGCATATTGCATCTAGGTTTATGGTATCCTAGAGATTCTTCATTGAGCCTCATAGGTTATTCAGATGCAGATTATGCTGGTAGTCTTCTAGATATAAAGAGTACTTTTGAAACTTACTAATTCATAGGAGAGTGTTTAGTGTATTAGTTTAGTAAAAAGTAAGTTTCAATTGCCTTATCTACTGCTGAAGCTGAATATGTAGCTACGGGTTATTATTGCACTCAAATCCTTTAGATGAAATAACAATTAAAGGATTATGGCAAAGTTGTTGATTACATTCCCATTAAATGTGACAATACTAGTGCAATAAATCTTTCAAAGAATCCTATCCAACACTCTAAGAGCAAACATATAGACATTAGGAATCATTTTCTTAGAGATCATATTCAAAATGGTGATGTAGTGTTAGAATTTATAGATATTAATCATTAACTTGTGGACATTTTCACAAAACCTCTCAATGAAGAAAGGATGTACTTCATTAAGAGAGAGTTGGGAATGTTTGACGAAAGCTCTCAGAAGTGAAATATGGATCTTTCTAGAATGCTTTTTATGTGTTGTATTATTCCTTATTGAATGATTAATATGTGCATGATGTATGTGATATTATCTTTTTGGATGACGTAATTTTGTGTGTAATTATGCCTCTCTATGCCAATCTACATGAATTAGGCATCAATATATTAAGTGGATAACAACTAAGAAAGTCAAGTCTTATCCTTTCATAGTTATCTTTTGTCTTGTAATTCATGGTCGTCATTCCTTGATTCACAGTTACGATTTATAGGCATTCATCATTCTGCTGTTAACTATCAAATCGAGATTGCTATTTTAGTTTCTCACTGCAAATTTGTTCAAATTTTTAAACTTTTGATCATTGAACATGTCATTTCCTGAGGATTTTTTATCCATTACTCAGATATTTCAAAATTAGCAATTGCGACTTACAGGCCATGGTCGTGAATTTTAGTAATTACCATACATTTATATTATTTGACTATGAACTATTTCCAACCCTTCATTAAATGAAATTCTGACTGTTTATGGTCATTTCCATACCATTTTTTGGCCTATAAAAACACTTGAAATAGTGTTTCTATTCACTTTTGCTAGAAACCTTAATCTATGTTCTTCCTTACTTTAAACATTTTCTAATCATCCTTCATCTATTATGGCCCTCAAGAAAGCCTCAAGTGCAGAAAAGAGAAAGGCAGTAGCCCAACCTTCTGAACCATTGGCTCTATACATGATGAAAGGAATCACGAAGAAGGAGAAAGATCGGTACAAGACAAACTCCTTTAAGATAATCCTACCAAACAAAATTTCTTTCACGTTCCTCCTTGAGTCACTAGTTATCAAGGACGAGGTCCATGCATTTCTCTCAAACTTAGGGTGGAATGAATTCATTTTTCATGACGAGCCCAAATACGAGGAGATTGTACGAGAGTTTACGTGCACTGTGACTCTGAGTCGAAGAACATAATCTCATACCGGCTAATGTGGGCTAGTATTTCGAGCATTTAAAGACCCTTTTTACACTATCTTTGAGCAACTTTCCAATCTTTTTAACCTTCAAATTAGGGATGATATTTTGTTCATCATCTTCACCCTTAATGTTATCTACTCTGAGTTTTGGTCCGAAATTTCTATCAAGACCAAACATGACCCCAAGTCCTCTCTGGCCAAATACATTTGTACCATACCATGTTGGTCACTTCATCGTATCATCACCTTCTCTATTAATGCAAGAAGGGATGGTAATGACAAAGTATCCCAAAAGGAGTTTCATTTTCTTTTTTGTCTTACCAAAAACAAACCAATCACATTGGTTGCTATCTTGTGGATTAATTGATCCACATAAGTACCAAACTAAAGAGTCAATTTCTTCTTCCCTTCCATGTCACAGCCATCTACCGATGTGTCAGTGTTCTTAATGAGGAAATGAAAAATTCCTCATTAAGAAGCTTCTCTGCTCACAAAACTCTCTAGACTTGCCCTACCTCTTTAATGCCAAAGCCATACACCCTGATTCTTATACATACGCATTGGGTGCTTTTGGGGCCAAGAAACTAGAGACCTACTAAGTCCCCAAAAGAAAAAGGCTAATCATTGAAGAAGGAGCACAACCTGTTTCACCTCCTCAACCTAAACCCAAAGCCAAAATCATTTTTGCCTCTATCAACAAGAAACTTGACAAGATGATAAGGATGATCAAGAGATGATTTCTCCTCCTCTTCCACCTACATAGTGACCCGGTGGATCTTCAGGAGAAAGTAAGTGCTACTCCCAGCCATCTTTTAGATTTTAAAGATTGGAAAGGCACACCTGAAGAGGAGGATAACCAAGAGGTTGAGGAGGGTGATGAAGCTAAAAGTGCAGGGGCAAATGAAGACATTGATGATTCTAGAGACAATGACAGTTCTTCTATCTTCTAGATTGTCTTTAGGGTTTCTTTTTTTTTTTCTGTTGTTTCTTTTAAGTTCTTGATGTAAAGCTTGTGATCCCATAGTTCATTATATAAATAAAAGTGTTTGTTTTGCAATTCATTAATTCTTGTTATGTGATTGCAATTGTTATGATTAGTTTTTATATACTTATTTGCTCCTTATGATTACTCTATCTCAATTCATGCACTTCCTTCCCTTTTTAAATTTACCCCCTTTTTGATCTCGCCAAAAGGGGAGAGAATAGCATTGATAGAAAATAATGTGCACAAGAAAAATATAAGTTGAGGGGGAGCAATAGCTATAAGAACTTTATTCTACTTTATTCTTTAAAATTAGAATTCATTAATTATTTGATGATTGGACTAGAATTCTTTGATTATACTTTGATTAATTGGTCATTGACCATCCCAACTTCATAACTCATGCATTTGATTTTCTTTAAGATCAATCTAAGTTGTCAAAATAAAAAAAGGGGAGATTGTTGGACTAGGTTGGTCAAACCTAAGTCATAAGCCTTTGTTGATCTTGATAATAGAAATCAATCAGTTCTAATACTTTATTTAAGTGTTGTTTTGTAGTTTATAAGATATATTTTCATTCGAAGTTGGATGGAAGTCAAAATTTCCAACGTTAAGAAGAACATCCAAATTTGCGGTTAGTATCCCATAATTCGCGACTGCGACTTTACTTTAAGAATGGATAGAGCTAGGATAGAAGAATTCATGGACGAATTCATAGTTGCGATTCAGTTGAAGGAAGCTTGTTGATTTAGAGAGGAATTCACGATGTCTTTCGCATCTTATGTCATGACTACGAATTTCATAGTAACAAATGAGGGAACCAAGTCTGCACCGCAACATGCCAAGTCTCCAAGGCAACCGTTGGAATATCAAAAATTGCATGGACGAATCATATGTTGCAACCACGACTTAAGAAAGTGTTGTCTCCTCACCAAATAAAAGAATTCATGGTCTTAGTCATGCCCAAGAGGAAGATCAATCACGATTGTGACTTTGAGTAGTTGGTTGAACACAACGACTATATTTCTTAGACAATTAATGGGTGAAAGACACGTGGACTAGTCGTTAGACACAGAACGAGGTTCTTTGTCTCAATTTTTAGCTCCTCAATGTAAATTGAAAAATCACGACCGTGAAATGCCAGTCACCACCGCAACTTTTATTTGATAATAATTTAATGCAAAATTTGCCTAGCACAACTTGGAGATTTAGGGATAGTTTTTGAGTGACGTCTCTTTGGTGGATGTTAGCTATAAATACTCCACCAAATAGATGTAAATGCAAGAGAATTTCATTTATTGTAACCAAACTCTTACCAATTTGCTACTCATTCTTCTTGTTCTTTTTTATGTGTTATTGCTTCTTTGGTGTTAGCAATAAACACCTTTGTAAGAGGTCGAAGTGTAAGCCTATCCAAAACACTTGTAAAAGGTTGAAGTGTATGCCTATCCAAAACACTTATGAGAGTTTGTGTGTGAGCCTAAAAACACTAATTGTAAGGGTTGTGTGAGCCATAAAACACTAATTGTATATGTTAGGTATGAGCTTGAAAACACCAGTTTAGTTGAGTAGAATATCTAATTATGAAGAATTGGGGAGTGGACATAGGGTTTGTTAATACTCAAACCATTATAAACATCTTGTGTTTATTTTCTCTTCTCTTTCTTAATTCTTCAAACACTTTAACCTTTCTCTTTAATTTTTAATCTCCCACCAATTTGACCTCTCCCCCTCCCCTCCCCTTTCTTGGCACACTAGGCCAACAATAGCCATCAATCCTTTCCAAATTCTATTTTAGCTGTGGTTGAGTCTAACTTAGCTAATTGTCCAATTTATTTTAATTGTTATCCAAATTTTTTAGTATCTCTTCTTGATGGTCAAATTTTGGATACTTTATCTTTAACTATAAGTTAAAAATTATTGATTTTGCTGCTAATTCAAAATTTGTTGCTTTTATGTATAGAGTATATTATAAAGTTATGTCTACCACTATAAATTCCAAATCTAAGTGTAAACTTTTAAGAAATGAAACTTTGGTTTTTAAAGCTAATTATCAATATAGTAAGACACATGTTCCTAAAAAATTAAGATGGTGTGAGTTAAGCTAGACTAGTACCTAAAACTTAGACGATATTGTCATACCTAGATCTATTGAATCAGGATCTAGTCTTTCAAGTATATCAAAAAGATCTAATAGATCAATATTAATTTTTCACCTACTCCTTCTAGTGTTTTAGAATTTCAAAATAGTAAAGGATGTACTTCTAGAATTTCTAGAAGTCCATCATCTACTAGTTTTTCTCCTATTTTTATTCCTACTACAAATCTCGAGCCTATAGATTCTTCTAGAGATGTCCCCTCTCAACTTCAACAAGTGATTTTTCAAATAACGTCCCAAAAGCTATTTATAGAGAATGAGACTAAAGGTCTGATGAGGAAGTTGTCTTTTCAGTTCCTGAAAGCCTATCTCCCTCCCATTATTAATTGGAAGGATTTTCAACAATTAATATGATTTCAAAACCATTTTCAATTGATAAAGAAATGTTAAGAAAAGAGTTTTCTTAATATTATAATAAAAGGAAATGGAATTAGTTTGTTACTCGTTTTGATTAAAAACAAAGAGATTTTAAAAGAAAAATATTATGAATTTTTAAATTTTATTAAATGCAATGTCCCATATTTTATCCAGTTTTCATTATATTGTAATTTAGAAAAAAAAATAGATTTTCCTTTTAAAGTGATTAATGTTAGAGAAAGGATTTCTCAATCTTGGATTACTACATCTGGAAATACTTTTTCAAGTGTTCATCCTCCTCTCAAGGAAGTGAAAATTAATTTTCAAGAAAGAGAAGTTATTTGTTCTCCTTTTAAAATAATTACTATTGTTGATGATGATAAGAAGAACCCTTCTTTAAGAGATATAAAAAATATTCATTTCTAAAATAATTATTCAAATCGTATTTTACATACTATTGCATCTTAATTAGATAGAATGGAACTCCAAGGTTTTTCAAAAGGAAATTATTCAAATAATCTTCCTGTCATTGATCCCTCAAAACCTCTTTTTCAACATAGTCAATTACCAAATGAATGTAGGTTAAATTCTGATAAGGATATTTTATAAAAAAAATTCAAGAAAAGCTAAACTTTTTTCATATTTCTACTATAAGTTAAACTAATGTTATTCCTCCTCCTATTCAACAATTACCTTTAAGAATTTTTGTTATTTCTAAAGATGAAATTGATGACATTCAAGAAACTAAAAGTCAATTTCAAGAAGAAACTTTAGTTAACAAAATTTTTTATTAAAGAAGTTTTCCTAGAATAAAAATTTTTTTACAATAAACCCACTCTTCCAGATGTTCAGTATGAAGATCATGGAGATTGTTGTGAATGCTAAGGGAAGAATGTTTAGAGAACATGCAACATCCCTATCCACATTCATTGGCATTATCACATGAACATATTCATTTCATAAATGATATGAAATCCCACATGAACATATGTATTGGATAAATGATCATTTAGTCATGCGATTTGTAGAAGCACGACAATAACACTTGCA
>CATIWR010294444.1:0-10552 GCA_949677035.1 Omphalea diandra
TTTATATTTAAATGTTGTTATGTTATTTGAGATTGAAGTATCATTATGCATTTACTTACTGAGTATGTAAGCTCACTTTTTTTGCATTAAATTTTCTTTCAGGAAGAGTAAACTAAGATTACATCCAGTTTATATTTTGAAGTTGATGTCTAGTAGTTTAACAAAGGTTGGGCCAGTCAATTTGTATTTAAGTTTGTTTAACCATGTATACTTTATTGTAAATAGTTACTATGTTGTGAAACACGATACATAATGTGAAAATAATAATAATAATATAATTGAAATAAGATATTTTAATGATAATGGATAGGATGAGAGGATTTTAATGATATTGTGTCACTTTAGTATTTCATGATTTATGAATAAGTTAATGCACCCTTTCCCATCTCCTCTCACACTTACACCTGATGAGAATAAGAAATATTATTGAAATTACAGTTTCATTGGTTGTCCAAAAAATATAGTTATTATGTTTTACATGCTTCTTAAAAGTTGCTGTCGTGAGTTGTCTTTGCCTTGGGTGTGACTGAGACTGCGAATTCCTCTATTGAAAAAGGAAATTATAGCTTCTTGAGTTGCGATCATGACTATAAATTCACCACCACAATTTTTTATCTTCAACGGATACCTTAGACATTTGGCGTGTTGTGGCTATGACTTTGCTTCCCTCTTTTATAATTTTGAACGTTGCGGTCACGAATCTAGACATGGTACCCACTGCGAAATCCTCTATGACTCAAGCTCACTTTATTTGGCTAAGCCACGACTACAAACTCGCCTATCAATTCCTTTCACCTAGCTTTATCCATCCTTATGATTGATTCACGATCGTGATTGAGGATAAACACACCACAAATTTGGATGAACTTTTCAAGTTTAGAAATTTTAAATTCCATCCAACTTACAATGAAAAAACTAACTTAGAATCTACAAAACAATGCTTAGTAAAAGTATTAGAATTGATCAATCTCTATTGTGAAGATAAAAAGAGGTTCATGACAACTAGTCCAACAATCTCCCTCTTTTTTATTTTGAAAACTTAAATTGATCTTATGGAAAATTAGATGCATGAGTTGTGAAGTTAGAATGGTCAATGATGAAATGATCAATGAATACTTAATGAAATTTTAGTCAATGATCAAAGAAATTCTAAGTACTTAAAAAAAATTTATCCCCCTCAACTTATGCTTTTACTTTTCCAAACTATTTTCTCAGTACAATTCTCTCCCCCTTTGGCACGATCAAAAAGAGGGTGAATGGAGAAGATCAAATAAAATGCATAAAGATGATATAAAGTGATCATAAGGAGCAAATGTTAACTCATAGAATCATAAAAGTTGTAATCACATATAGCAAATATTAATCACATAACATAGGAAACACAGAATTGCAAATTCAAACACTTTTATTTATTTATTAACTGTGGGATCAACAACAATACATTAAAGATTTAAACGAAGAAAAAACTAGTCTATAAGATCGGAGAACTGTAATCATCTCCATAATTATCTTGTTATTCATTGTCTCCTCCTCCTTTAGCTTTGTCTCCATCCTTAACCTATTAGTTGTCTTCCTCCTTCGGTGTGTTTTCATAGTCATAAAAATATGGAAGATGATAGGGAGGAGCACCCATATTCTCTTGTAGGTCCACCAGGTCATTGTATATGTGGGAGAGAAAGAGAAATCTTCTCTTCAACATCCTTATCACCTTATCTAACTTTATGTTGATAATGGTAAGAGATATTTTGTTCTTAGATTTTGGTTGACGAGATGGGACTAGTATTGCTCCTTTTTTAATGTCAAGCCTTTTCCTTTTGGAGTCTTTAGATGTTTCCAGCTTTTTGGTCCCAAAAGCACCTAAAGTATAGGCATAGGAATATGAGTGGATGGCTTTGACATTGATAAGGTAGGTGAGGTCTAGAAAATTTTAGGAAGGAAGGAGTTTCTTTATGAGGAATTTTTCATTTTCCTCATTGAGAGCACCAACATATTTGTAAATGTCAATCACATAGGAACGATGTAGAAATTGACTTTTAGGTTTAGTGCTCATGTCCTTTTGGGATACCTTTTTGTTACCATCACCCTTAGTGTTAATAGAGAAGGTGATGATACAATGAAGCAACCAAATAGGAAGGGTTTTGATGTATTTGGCTAAGGAGGTTTTAGGATCATGTTTGGTCTCGATAGAAACTTTGGACCAAAACTCATAGTAAAAGACATCATGTGCAGAGATAATGAATGAAATGTTATCTCTGAATTGAAGATTGAAAATGTTGGATAACTGTTCAAAAGTTATAAAATAAAGATCTCTAAACACGCGAAAAACTAACCCATATTATTCATCACAGAATTCTAATCTATGGCTTAGTGTCACGGTGCACATAAACTCTCTCACAATTTCTTCATATCCAGGTTGGTCTTGAAAGAAGAATTTGATCCATCCCAAATTGGAGAGAAACGTGTGGATCTCGTCTTTCATCCATATAGACTCTAAAAGAAAAGTATAAGGAATTGTATTTGGAAAGATGATATTGGACGCATTGGCCTTTTAGCAATCCTTATCCTCTTTTATAATCCCTTTCATCTGATGTAGGGCTAGAGGTCCAAACGGTTGGGCTACTGCTTTGCCCTTCTCTACTCTTAAAGCCTTCTTAGGAGCCATTAGAGAGGGTAGGAAGCTTCGAAGATATTTAATAGCAGAATAGAAGAAAGATTGATTTTGTGAGTGATAAAAGTCACTATTTAGGGGGTTTATATAGGCATAGAAATGGTGTATAAATGACTAGAATGTGAATAATGAAAGGTTAGATACAGTTGGCAATTAAATTAAAATAATATGAGGCAGTTACTAGAAATTGCGACTGCTAATTCTGAAATATGAGTAATGGATAAAAAATCCTCAAGAATCGACATGTACAACAGTCAGAAACTTGAATTTTTAATTGAATTTGAGTTGAAGAACAAAATTCACGACCGTGAATTGATAGTTGTCACCTGGGTAAAATGAACCTATAATTCGCAAACATGAGTCAACAAATTACGACTACAAATTACAAGGCTATAAGTAAAAGCAAAATTTGACATTTAAAGTTGTGGTCCACTTAATATGTTGATGCTTAATTTTTGCAAATTGACATGGAAAAGCACACTTACATTTAAATTTAAGACATCCAAAGATAAATATCATAAATAACCAACACATATAAATTAAACAAAAGATCATACTTTTCACTTTAGGGAATTTCCATCAAGCATTCCCAATTCTCTCTTAATGAAGTTCAACATTTCTTCATTGAGAGGTTTAGTGAAAATATCTGCAAATTGATAATTTGTGTCTATAAATTCTAACACAACATCACCGTTTTGGACATGATCTTTAAGAAAATGATGTCTAATGTCTATATATTTGCTCTTAAAATGTTGGATGGGATTCTTACATAGATTAATTGCACTTGTGTTGCCACATTTGATGGGAATGTGATCAATAGTCTTGTCGTAATCCTTCAATTGTTGTTTGATCCAAAGTACTTAGGTGCAATAACAACCCGCTGCTACATACTCAGCTTCAGCAGTGGATAAGGTAACCAAAATTCACTTCTTGCTAAACCAAGACACTAAACTTTCTCCTGTAAATTGGCAAGTTCTAGAGTGCTCTTCCTATATAAAAGACTACTGACATAATTTGCATTCGAGTGACTTATGAGACTAAAGGATGAATTTCTAGGATACCATAATCCCAAATGCAATGTGTTATGTAAACATTTGAAAATTCTTTTGACAGCATTCAAATGTGACTCTTTGGGACAGGGTTGAAATCTAGCACACATGCATACACTAAACATAATATCAGGTCTATAATCAATAAGATAAAGTAGAGAACTGATCATACCGCGATATCTTTTCTCATCAATTGTCTTACCCGATTCATCTTTGTTCAATTTGATGGTACCACTCATGAATGTTTTTACTACTTTGCATCCATCCATGCTAAATTTCTTGAGTATGTCCTTTGTGTATTTGGCTTGGTTGATAAAGATCCCTTCATTGGTTTGCTCGATTTATTGAACAAGGAAAACATTTGAGTTATCCTATCATGCACATTTTAAATTCCCTAGTCATACAATTAGCAAAATCCTCACATAAAGATTCATTAATAGCACAAAAAATAATATCATCAACATAAATTTGTACTATTAGTGTATCATGTTTGTGCCTTTTTACAAATAAAGTTATGTCCACCTTTTCTTTTTCAAAATCATTTTTCAAAAGAAAAGAGCTAAGCCTTTCATACCAAGCTCTTGGAGCTTGTTTGAACCCATATAAGGCTCTATTCAATTTATAAACATAATTTGGAAAACTATGTGATTCAAAACTAAGAGTTTGTTCAAAATAAACTTCCTCCTCAATAACACCATTTAAAAAAGCCTTCTTAACATCCATTTGAAATAATTTAAGATTCATATGGCATGCATAAGCTAAAAGAATCCTAATGGCCTCTAACCTTACAATGGGGGCATAGGTTTCATCATAGTCTATATGTTCCTTTTGGTTGTAACTTTTTGCAACCAATCTAGCCTTATTCCTAATGATGAATCCTTACTCATCTAACTTGTTCCTAAACACCCATTTGCAACCTACAATTGGGTGTTCATTAGGCCTAGGAACAAGTTGCCATACATTGTTTCTCTCAATTTGGTTGAGTTCCTCTTGCATAGCAATCACCCAACTCTCATCATCAAGAGCCTCATCTATAGATTTTAGCTCGAGTTGAGAAACAAAAGCAAGATTATTATCTAAAAAGTTAAGTTGAGATCTAGTGCTTACATCCTTTGAAGTATCACCAATGATTAAATCTTTGGGCTGATGTTTGGAGAATCTCTAATATTTGGGTAGATCTTGACTGGGCAATTCTTTTTGTTGATGTTGAGGATCTTTGTCTACTCTTGATGACTTGTCCTCATCCATATCTTTGTCTTCCTCTCTTGTAGTATGTTCCAATTCCAATTTTTCAAAATCACCTACAAGATCATCAATAAAAGTAATTTTCCCAAGATCAAGCTTACTAGATTCATTAAATACAATATGCATAGACTCTTCAACAACCATTAAACTCTTATTAAAAACCCTATAGGCCTTGCTAGAGGTGTAATACCCTAAAAATATACCCTTATTAGTTTTTTAGTCAAATTTCTCAAGATTATTGTTGGTATTCAATATATAGCACTTGCATCCAAATACTCTTATATATGATATCTTGGGTTTTCTACCATTCCATAACTCATAAGATGTTTTATTAAGAATGGGTCTTTTAAAAACTTTATTTGCAATATAACACAAAGTATTAATGGCTTCGACCCAAAAGTAATTTGGCAAAGAATACTCATTGAGCATAGTTTTAGCCATCTCTACTAGTGCTCTATTTTTCCTTTCTATAACACCATTTTGTTGTGGTGTTCTTGGAGCTAAAAACTTGTGAAAAACCTTATTCTCTTGGCAATAAGATATAAAAAACTCATTTTGAAAATTCATTCCATGGTCACTTCTTATAAAAGAAATGAAGTAACCATTTTCATTTTGAATTCTTTTTGTAAAACTTTTAAAAGCATCAAAAGTATTATACTTATGAGCTAGAAAGGACACCCAAGTAAACCTAGAGTAATCATCAACTAGGACTAGTGCAAAATATTTTCCACATAAACTAGCACTCCTAGTAGGTCCTATCAAGTCCATATGAATCAATTGAAGAGGCCTATATGAACTTATAATGTTATTTGCTTTAAAGGAGGATTGATGTTGCTTCCCTATTTTGCAAGAACCACATGTCTTGTCTCTAGAAAACTTTAGCTTGGGAAGACCTTCAACTATCTTTCCTTTTGATAAGCTTTATAATAGATCCATGCTAGCATGCTTAAGCCTTTTATGCCATAGCCAAGTTTCATTACTAAGAGACAAAAGACACTTAAAAGATTGGTTAGCCAAATTGTCTAAGTCAATTAGATAGGTATTGCCCTTCCTTTCCCCATTGAAAACTACCTTTTTATCCACTTAAGTGGTAACTCAGCATTTTCTAGGATCAAAGTTGACTTTATTACATTTGTTACATATTTGACTTATAATAAGCAAATTATGTTGTAAGCCATCAATTAACAAAATATCATTAATTAAAGAGCAACCATTCTTACCAATAGTTCCAATGCCAATTACGTTTCCCTTTACATTGTTACCAAATGTGACATTACCACCTTATTTTTCCTTTAAGGCCATGAATAGCTTCCTATTGCCCGTCATGTGCTTTGAGCATCCACTATCCACATGCCAATCGTTTGATTATTTAGTGGCTGCCAAACACCCCTACACAACACATAAATAATCTTTTCTTTAGTACCTAAACATACTTGGGTCCTAAGGGGTTAGGTTTTGAAGGATCCCCTAATTTGATGGGTGCCTTCCTTATGTAACAAAAAACATTTATATGTCCATACTTCATGCAATAACGACATTGGAGTTTAGGCCTATGTATCTTCCTCCTTTGCAATGCCTTGGTATGAGTAGGGGATTTTCTCATACCAACATGATGTGTGTGAGAGCATGGACATGCATGAATGGGTGTAGGTATGTATTTTCTATGCGTGTGTAAATTATCTTGACTTTTGTTGTACATATAAGCACGATTGGCCTTTTTAGACACATGCCTTAAGCTTTGTTGCACCTTCCCTTTGGTCTTAGGCATTGAGGGTTTAGTGCTTTGGGTATTTTTTGTAATGACCATTTTCATTTACAAAACTCATAGCATTCATGTCCAACATACATATGCATAAAGGTTTTCTTCATCATACATACATAATCAAACATGTATTTAATGTACATATATGTTTTCTAATGTCAAGACTAGTGACCATAACTAGTTCCTATCTAAATTTATGTACATGACACAAGGAGAGGAGAGTTGGAATTCAACCGACAACTTGTGGTCCATATGTCCCAATGCAAAACTCTAAGCACCAAAGTGTCTAATCCCTATTCTTCGGTATCTGAAAAATATAATTACAGTTTGGAGAGTGGCGACTCAGTGAATAAAAACAATAATCAAATTCTTATGGCGTAACCAACATAAGAATATCATCAAGAAATATTACAAGTATAATAATTGACTATGCAAGTGCAAGTGCAATAGACTTATTTTTGTGTCGTGACCTTGCAAGACAAACACTGCTCTCGAGAATTCATGTGATTCAAGTGACATTTCATTTTGATGGCCAGCATATAACAAGTGATTCTTTTGATCAATAACATGTGCCAATGGGACCTATTGGTCCATCTTCCACATGATTAATAACATGTGCCAATGGGACATATTAGTCCATCTTCCACGTGATTTGCAAGTGTTTGACAAGCCGGTCACAATGTCCCTTTAGTTCCATATGCAAGTGTTCATAACAATGGTATACCAAGTAATCATTGAGACCATATAATTCTCACTTGACTCGTATTCATATGTAAAAGGTAACAATTGAATCACATATAGATGTAATAGGACATAATCACATCATAAAATTATCACACATATACCCATTAGAATCTAATTACTGTTTTTACTCACCTTTTGATGTGACCAACCTTTAAGGTAGGTTTGGTTCTCTCTCTAAGGCTTCGTCAAAGTTTTGAGATCCTAACATTTGATACATACATGGTTATAAGTATGTCAAAATGATTATGAATGCTTGGAATGCAACTATGGCATGATTCATGCAAGTGGACCTAGTGTTTATGCAAATTTTCCTTATATGGCAACCTGAGCTTGCTACACTCTCATAACAATAACTCTAGATATTCTTATGCAAATGACTTGATTCTTTTTTTTGCAAACAAACTAGACATATAATAAGACAACATATTTGAATCTTAGGCTAATATCAGACACTAAGAAAATGTGGTGAACTTTTAAATTTTTCCCCATTGCAATGTCATCATAGTCTGAGTAGGCCTTACATTCTTAGGTGTATCTCAAATTGTACAAATCCAATTGCAATAATAATCTACCATCAGTTACAAAACATATAAATTAACATTTTTCAAGTTTTACTCATTGTCTAATTCAGTCTATAAGGTCACCAAAACAATGGAACAATCTCAGGGTAAACAGGTTTGTAACATGTTGACAAACAATCATGATGAAGGGACAATATCTCAACAATCATGCTGGATTTGGCAAAAATATTTCACAGGTATGTATATCAGAGATTAATATACAACTTTCAAGACTAGATCATCATCAAATTCTGAATCTATTGCCATAAAATTCATGGAAAATAGAATTAAAAGAAAGATGGGGTTTCATCTGGGTACAAGGATAGTCCCAATCAATGAGCCATATCTCTTTTCACACAACAAATAAATCAAAACTGCTTTAAAGGAACTTCTAGGGGATATGATGTAACATCTCTATCCATATTCATTAGCATTATCACATGAATATATTCATTGTACAAATGATATGAAATCTCACATGAACATATGCACAATATAAATAATCCTTTAGACATGTGAATTATAAAAACACGACCATGACAATGACACCATTGCATTTGGGATACTTGAACATATATGCAGTGTTTGCATAGTTATATGACAAATTATTTAA
The DNA here is from genome assembly GCA_949677035.1 of Omphalea diandra. Lineage (NCBI taxonomy): Eukaryota > Viridiplantae > Streptophyta > Magnoliopsida > Malpighiales > Euphorbiaceae > Omphalea > Omphalea diandra. The sequence goes on from CATIWR010294444.1 coordinate 8,642, forward strand.
TGTTGTGTGCTTATTATAGCATCATAAATAATGGTGTTTTAGAGCTTAATTAAAAGTATAAGGAGCATCTATGAATTAGGAGATGGATGAAAGAGCTTAAGGAGTGAAGAAGAGGGACTAAAAGAGGAAAAGTGACCTTCCAACCAATAGAAATGAAACACCATGATTTTATATTGTTATAATAAGTTTATATATGCTAATTAGGGTCAGAATTGAGAGGTAAACTATGGAACACACCAGAAACAAAGAGAGAGCAAAGGAAAGAAGAAGAAGAAGAAGAAGAAGAAAAGAAAGAATAATAAGAAGAGAGGAAGAAGAGTGAGCTGCCTAAGGTTTTCTAATTTTAGGATAGTAGGTAAGTAATTTATCTTCTTCTCAACTGGAATTAACCTCTCATGACATGTTAATCATGCATGGTTAGTGAGCATTATGGAGTAATTGTGGTAGAGCTTTCGGATGGAAGTTATAAACTAAGAGAATAAGAGCTGATTTTGTTGATTTTGCTGTGAGAGCAGAATTTTGCACCCACAATTTCATAACCCTATAAGAGGAATTGGGAAAGTGAAAACCACGAAAGTTGTAGCCTTATGTCTCATATAAATGCATATGAAATAGTTTTACTTGATTATGTGTGTGTGAAGAGATATGACCCCTTCATCAGGACTGTGTCAAATCCAAATAGAGATGATATCAGTCTTTTATTTTCTTATATTTTGATGGCCTTATGTTCTGATTTTGATAGAGTTCAAAACATGAAACTTGTAGGGTTATATTCACTCTAAATACCTGTTAAGCAGTTTTGATTAATTTGCTGTGTGGAAAGAGATATGGCTCATTGATTGGGACTGACTCTGTACCTGGATGACACACCACCTTTCTTTTAATTCGAATTTTGAATAATTTGATGACCATAGACTCCGAATTTGATGATGTTCCAAACTTAAAAGTTGTAAATTTATCTTTGATATACATACCTGTGAAATATTGTTGCCAAATCCAGCATGGTTACTAAGATATTGTCCCTTTATCATGACTAGTTATCAACATGTTATGAACCTACTTGCCCTGAGATTGGTCTTTTGTTTTCGTGACCTTATAGACTGAACTGGATAATGAGTGAAACATAAAAAATGTTCATTTGTATGATTTGTAACTGATGGTAGAATATTATTGCAATTAGATGAGTATAATTTGCGATATGCCTAAGAATGTAAGACCTACTCAGACTGAGATGACATTGCAACAGGGCAGAACTTGAAAATTCACCACATTTTATGTGTATCTGATATTAGCCTAAAATTTGAATATGTTGTCCCATTATATGTCTAATTTGTTTGAGAAAAAGAATCAAGCCATTTGGAGAAGTATAACTAGAGTTATTGATGTGATTGTGTAGCCAGCTTGTGCTGCCATATAAGGAAAATATGTACAAACACTAGGTACACTTGCATGAATCATGCCATAACTACATACCAAGCATTCATAATCATTTGATATACTTATAACCATGTATGTATCAAATGTTAGGATCTCAATACTTTGAAGAAACCCTACCATAAGGGTTGGTCACATAAAAAAGGTGAGTAGAAACAATAATTGGATTCAATGTGTGTGAGTAAAAATCATAATTGGATTCAATAGGTGTATGTAATAATTGTATGATATGATTATGTTCTATTGCATGTATATATGATTGAATTGTTACTTGTTACATGAAAATATAAGTAAAGTGAGAATGATTGAATTGTTACATGTTACATGGGAATAATATGATTATGTTTTATTACATGTATATAAGATTGAATTGTTACAAGTTACATGGGAATACAGGCCAAGTGAGAATTACATGCTCTTAATGATTACTTAGCATATCATTTGTGAATAAGCACTTACATATGGAACTAAAAGGGG